>JALGBA010003443.1:27500-38393 GCA_023970755.1 Azemiops feae | reverse complement strand
TCTCTCTCTCTCTCTCTCTCTCTCCCTTTCTCTCTCTCTCTCTCTCTCTTTTTCTCCCTTTCTCTGTTTCTCTCTCTCTCTTTCTCTCTTTCTCTTCCTTTTTCTCTCGCTCTCTTTTTCTCCGTTTATGTTTCTTTCTTTTTCTCTTTCTGTCTTTCTCTCTCTCACACTTTCTCTTTCTCTCTCCCTTTCTCCCTTACTCTGTTTATTTTTCTCTTTTTCTCTTGCTCTCTCTCTCTCTTTCTCCCTTTCTCTCTCTCTCTCTCTCTTTTTCTCCCTTTCTGTTTCTCTTTCCCTCTTTTTCTCTTGCTCTCTCTCTCTCTCTCTTTTTCTCCCTTTCTCTGTTTCTCTTTCCCTCTTTTTCTCTTGCTCTCTCTCTCTCTCTCTCTCTCTCTCTCTCTGGAAATCAGCAGCCTTAGGTATCACCAGAAAAAAATATATGAAATACTTGTTTTTATTGGTAGCTTTATGGAGGCTTCCTACCCCTCCCCTTCTACCCATCAGCTTATAATGTTATTTTCAGCTGCTGTGTGCTTTATGGGTGCCCGCTTGTCCTCTGGATCTGCAGGGAATAACTTGTCAGCTTCAAAATCTCTCTTTCCCCGCCTCCCTCCCAAAGTTATCCAGTGGAAGAGAATCTGCATATTATTATTACCCTGATGGAACCGAAACTGACATTTATTAGTATCATCTGCTCCCTTCAACAGTAATGACCTTTGTCTGAAAAATAAAGATATAGGAAAGATGCAGAGATAAGCCTCCATTAAAATTAGTACACATTATTAGGGCTTTGCCTCGTCTGAAATAAAGGAAGCTGTTGTGCCCTGGGCATCATTTCAGATGCAAAGCATGGGAGATCAAGAGGGGTGATGGTCCAGGATGGCAGTTATAAAACTGAACACATTTATTTTATCGTAATTGGCTTCTTCTTGTCAAGAGTTCTGGGGCAACATTGACATGTTTGTCTAAAACCCGGTAGTTATCTTGTGTTTATCCATTAGAGATTGGGTTAAGTTGACACTCTCCAGTATTAAAAATAATATATCTGCGGCAATTAAATTTTCAACAGTGTAAGCAAACATTGCTCAGAGAATTATGATGACTTTAGTTCGCGTTTATTTGGAGCGCCTTCATATTTCATCAAAGGGTACAAGGGGAAATTTGCAGAGCGGCTCGCAACATTGAAAATGTAAACTAAAAAAAAAAAAACTGTAGCAAAAAAAAACAACAAAACCCAACCCAACAACAGTAAAGTAAAATTAAATAAAATTAAAAAATGCGTAGCTCTGCCAAATAGAAATAAACCAGCGTTGAAATGGGGAGTTATTCTTGATACAGATTTTAAGAAATCTCTTTAAATGAAAGCCGCAGGCCAGACTGGAAAAGAACTTGAAAAATCCTAGAAATCCATAGAGGTCAAACCTGATTATCTTCTCCAGCAAGGAGGTCTTCAAATGGAAGTGCCAGGGAAATTGCTGTAGGTGGAACATTACTGACACGCTGAACAAGATAATATTTTCTAAAGATTATCACGGAACAAGGGACTTTTATGATATTGAGAGTTCCCTAAGATAGAAGCAAAAGGAGGTATTTTGGTGTAGTGGTTAGGGCACCAGGATAGAAACCAGAAGACTGTCCTTTAAAGACAACTGAATGACTTGCAAGGACTTGTCCAGGCAGTTACCAAAAGTCAACCTTGGCCTGAAGGCATTAAAAAAGATACAAGCAGTCAACCTTCACCTCAAAGTCATATGTCCATGGTATCTGAGGAACCATCTTGCAGCAATGCGATTAGCCTGCTCCATTCACATCAGCAAAAGGGGTCTGTTGAAGACCCCCATCAGGCAAAAAATTCCAGCTGCTCTGACTCAGGGAAATAACTTTTTTTCTGCTATGATGTCCATCCTTGGGAACCTCACCTCCCCCCCAATTTTGGATTTGCCCTACCTCCCAGCTTTTAGGAAGGCCCTGAAGACATGGTTGCGCCACTAGCTTTGTTGAGCTTGACAAAAAGATGGATTTTGTTTGCTGCTCACGGTCATTAAGTAATTTCTGATGTTTTATATGTTTCTATTGTTGTTAGTTGCGAAGTCGTGTCCGACCCATCGCGACCCCATGGACCATGTTCCTCCAGGCCTTCCTGTCCTCTACCATCTTCTGGAGTCCATTGAAGCTCACACCTACTGCTTCAGGGACTCCATCCAGCCACCTCATTCTCCGTCGTCCCCTTCTTCTCTTGCCCTCCATCTTTCCCAGCATTAGGCTCTTCTCCAGTGAGTCCTTCCTTCTCATTAGGTGGCCAAAGTACTTGAGTTTCAGCTTCAGGATCTGGCCTTCTAAAGAGCAGTCGGGGTTGATCTCCTCTAGGACTGACCGGTTTGATCGCCTTGCAGTCCAAGGGACTCGCAGGAGTTTTCTCCAGCACCAGAGTTCAAAGGCCTCAATTCTTTGGCGCTCAGCCTTTCTTATGGTCCAACTTTCACAGCCATACATTGCAACTGTTTCTATACTGGTTCTTAACTTTTTTAAAAAAATTGGATTGTTGTTTTTCATTGTCGTAAGCCACCTAGAGTCACTCGCACCCAAATCAGAGCAGATCAGATCAAATCGATCAATAAACAAATGGACCAAATGGTTGAGGTATGCACACTATGCCAGGCTAAAGAAAACAGATCCTGTTTCTGCAACCTTAGTGAGCTAAACACCAAAAATGTGGAATTTGACATACCATTAAGAATTTTTCCTGCTTTAAGCCTGGGGATCAACTAACAGAACCATTTTATGTAGATGGAAAGAAGAGAGTACTCAAGTTGTCAAACAACAGATTCAAATGAAGTGATGTTGAAATGCCTTTATATAATAATAATAATAATAATAATAATAATAATAATAATAATAATAATAATAATAATAATAATAATAATAATAATAATAATAATAATAATAATAATAATAATAATAATAATAATAACAACAACAACAACAATAACAATAACAATAACAATAACAACAATAACAACAATAACAACAATAATAACAATAACAACAACAACAACCAATAAACACAAAACAACAAAACAACAATAAGAATAATAATAACAACAACAACAATAACAATACAACAATAACAACAATAACAAAATACACAATAAACAACAATAACAACAATAACAACAACAACAACAACAACAACAACAACAACAACAACAACAACAACAACAACAACAACAACAACAACAACAACAACAATAAAAATAATAATAATAATAATAATAATAATAATAATAATAATAATAATAATAATAATAATAATAATAATAATAATAATAATAATAATAATAATAATAATAATAATATAATAATAATAAAGTTGGAATGGACCTTGGAGGTCATCTAGTCCAACCCCCTGCTCAGGCAGGAAACCCTATACCATTTCAGACAAATGGCTGTCCAGTCTCTTCTTAAAAACTTCCAGTGTTGGAGCTTCACCGCTTCTGGAGGCAGGTTGTTCCACTGGTTAATTGTTCTAACTGTCAGGAAGTTTCCTCAGTTCTAGGTTGCTTCTCTCCTTGACTAGTTTCCATCCTTGCTTCTTGTCCTGCCTTCAGGCGCCTTGGAGAATAGCTTGACTCCCTCTTCTTTGGGCAGCCCCTGAGATATTGGAATACTGCTATCATGTCCCCCTCGTCCTTCTTTTCATTAAACTAGACATACCCAATTCCAGCAAACGTTCCTGATATGCTTTAGCCTCCAGTCCCCTAATCATCTTTGTTGCTCTTCTCTGTACTCTTTCTAGAGTCTCAACATCTTTTTACATCGTGGTGACCAAAACTGGATGCAGTATTCCAAGTGTGGCCTTACCAAGGCATTGTAAGTGTATTAATACTTCACGTGATCTTGATTCTATCCCTCTGTTCATGCAGCTAGCACTGTGTTGGCTTTTTTGGCAGCTGCAGCACACTGCTGGCTCATATTTAGTGATTGTCCACTAGGACTCGAGGTCCCTCTCACAGTTACTACTATAAGGTACCCCCTATACTATACCTGTACATTTGGTTTTCTTGCCTAAATGTAGAAACCTTACTTTTTTCACCACGAATTTCATTCTGTTAGATAGCGCCCAGTGTTCAAGTCTGTCCGGTCCTCCTGTATCTAAGCTGTCTTCTGGAGTGTTGGCTATTCCTGCCAGCTTGGTGTCTCCGCAAATTTGATGAGTTCCCCATCTATCCCTAGACTTTTGCTTTAGTCCTGACTCATCCAGCGTTATTGCAGTTCCAATTAGGTGGTGGGGCGCGATGGCCCAGTGTGGTTAAAGGACGCTGACCGTTGTCAGCTAGAAAACTGACAGTCCAGGTTTTGAGACCCAAGTGCTGTGCAACGGGGGTGAGCTCCTGTTCCTTGCTTCAGCTCCTGCCCTCCTAGCAGTTCGAAAGCATGCAAACGCGAGGGGATAAGAAATAGGTACACTTGCTGGGAAAAGTAATAGCATTCTGTGCACCTTTGGCATATAGCCATACTCGGCCACAAGACCACAGGAAACGGTCTTCGGACAATGCTGGCTTCCCTCAGCCTAAAAAAGGGAGATGAGCACCACGCCCTAGAGTCAGACATGACTGGACAGGAGGAAACTTCCCCTTTTTTGGTTCCAAGTTGGTGTGGTAGCCATAAGTGGACACAAGGTGGGAGCCAAAGGAATGCAGAGGGAAAAGAGACAATTAAACCTCACCCAATGGAGATGAATGCGAACAAGCTGAAATTCCATACACAAGTTGCTACGTTCATTGTGTTGTTGTTAGTTGCGAAGTCGTGTCCGACCATCGCCGACCCCATGGACAAACGTTCTCCAGGCCTTCCTGTCCTCTTACATCTTCTGGTAGTCCATTGAAGCTCACGCCTCATGCTTCAGGGACTCCATCCAGCCACCTCATCTCTGTCGTCCCTTCTTCTCTTGCCCTCCATCTTTCCCAGCATTAGGCTCTTCTCCAGTGAGTCCTTCCTTCTCATTAGGTGGCCAAAGTACTTGAGTTTCAACTTCAGGATCTGGCCTTCTCAAGAGCAGTCCGGGTTGATCTCCTCATAGCATCCCGCTAACCCCTTTTTGGGTTGCAAACCTGTACAATTCCTTCCAAGATTTCTTTATTCTTTTTTTTTTCACAAGCTCTGTTACCTAGCTAGGAATAGCTCCTGTTTCCTAGCTTCTGAAGGTGGAAGTTCATTCTCCAAGCTTGTGGGCTGGTTTCCAAACATTTTGTTACCAGGCTAGGTAACCTCTTCAGTGGAGTTTAGGGGAGATCCGAGTCGATATTCTTATGCTTATAAGGCGGGGGAGTCAAACTCGCAACGTCACGTGACGTGTCGTGGCATATTGCGACTTTTCCCCCATTGCTGGAGATGGGATGGGTGTGGTTTCGGCATGACACATCCGGCCCATGGGCCAGCAGTTTGACACCCCTGTTATAAGGGCTTCGTGTGGCCAGTAGGTCTTGTGATGGATCAGGTGTGGCAAGTGAGGGTCTTGTGATGGGTCTTGTGATGGGTCAGGTGTGAGTGTGTCAAGTTCAGAGAAGAGCAACTAAGATGATCCAAGGCTTGGAGGCTAAAACATATGAAGAATGGCTGTAGGACTTGGGTTTGGCTAGTCTAAAGAAAAGGAGAAATAAGGGAGACATGATGGCAGTGTTGCAGTATTTGAGGGGCTGCCACCAAGAAGTGGGGGGCAGGTTGTTCACCAAAGCACCAGAGGGCAGGACAAGAAACAATAGTTGGAAACTGACCAAAGAGAGAAGCAACCTGGAATTAAGGAGAAACTTCCTGACAGTGAAGACAATTAACCAGTGGAACAGAAGTTGCCTTCAGAAATCGTGGGTGCTTCATCACTGCAGGTTTTTAAGAAGAGACTGGACAGTCACTTGACTGAGATGGTATAGGTTCTCCTGCTTCAGCAGGGGGCTGGATTAGAAGACCTCCAAGGTCCCTTCCAGCTCTATTCTCTTCTAAGTGAGGGTCTTGTGATGGGTCAGGTGTGAGTCATCAGTGAGATGCTTATGATGAGTCTTGTGATGGGGGAGGTTACATCAGGTGGGGGTCATTGGGGGGGAAGTGCTGGTGGGAGGGGCTAGGTAACCAGACTAGGTAACATCTTCAGTGGAGTTTAGAGGACATCAGTGTCAATGTTCTTCTGCTTATAAGGGCTTTGTGTGGTCAGTAGGTGTTGTGATGATGAGGTCAGTCAGGTGAGGGTCATGTCAGGGTCCTGTGATGGGTCAGGTGTGGATGTGTCAAGCAAAGGTCTTGTGGTGGGTCTTGTGATGGATCCTACACCCTACACCTGAGCTATGTTGTGATTCCTCACCAGCCAGTGGACCCGGCAGCTGAGTCTGAGGACTCAGAGGAGGAGGAGGGGCCTGGAGTGACATCAGAGTCAGAGGAAGGCTCTGAGGAGCTCCAAGACTTACAGTCTGATGAGGAGCCTGGCACCTTTACTCGCGCTCAGGCTGAGACACAGCTGTGCTGGGAGTCTGAGTTGGACAATGATGAATCACAGCCGGGAGATATCCAGGATGCACGAAAGCGCAGGCAAGAAAAGAGAGTAGGACAGAGGAATGCAATGGGGCGGCTCCAAAGGCAAAGGAGAAGGCATTAGGAAGCCCTCCTTGGCTGCATAATACAAGGGAAGGTGTGGGAGGTGCTGGTTGCCGTTCGTGTTGAGGATCGAGTTTCTGTGGACTGTGTTTGTTGGACTTGGACATTGACTCAGGTCTGTGAATAATAAAAGGGGATTGGTTATTTCCTGCAGTTCCATCCTGCTTGTTTGGAAGAGGGCTTTCTCCTTGTGAGCTTGACAAGGACTCAAGTAGGCTGGGACAGAACAAGCTATTCGCCACCATTGCATATATTCCTTCTTCCCTAAGAAATTTGCATTTGTCTCGGTGAAATTCCACCCCACCCCTCTAATCCATCAAGATGAGAAAGCTACTTTCCATGCCAGATTCCTCCAGTGTGACTGACACTTGCACGCTCTGACGGAGACAAGGTGACTAATGAAGCTGCTTTGTTTCAGGGATTATGAGATGTTGCAAATATAAGGCTTTCTTTCTCTCCTGCCAAGCCTCTATTTTTCGTTTATCATCTTGGTGGATGGCAGAGGCCTTGTCTCAGGATTTAACACTTCCTACTGTTTATCATTTATTTCGTTTGCCATTCCCAAGCCAATTCTCTGCTTAACAAATGACATTCCTCCAGAGTCCATAGCGATCCGATAGACTATGATACCGCTCAGTAAATGTATATTATATATTCGGGGTGTTTCTTTTCTTTATGAGAAATGGTGAGCAAGGATGCTTTTTTTTCCCCTTTTTGGAAAAAAAAAAAGGCACTCCTGATTTGAATTTGATTGAGCTGCCAGGGACTGGACAAAACTGAACTGAAAGCTCAAAAGCCATCACCGCTCTTAATCTTTTCATCTGACTCGGCTTCCACAAATGATTTGGAAAGAAGAAAGGGGTCAGTAGCAAAAATCACTGGGAAGCTGTGAGTAATTGACCTGTATTTCTCACCTCGATTTATTAAAGGCTTTCCTTTTTCTTTTTTTATCACCACATTGGAAATCCATTCAGGAAACTACTTCATAATGGATTTGCATTTACTATACTTCCTGAAAGGAAGAGCAGGACAGGACACCCAGCAGGGCTCCACTTTGAAAAGAAACACAAAACTGAAAAATAGAACAGAATTAGAGCTGGAAGGGACCTTGGAGGTCTTCTAGTCCAGCCCTCTGCTCAAGCAGGAGGACCTATACCCTAACCTATACCATCTCAAACAGGTGATTATCCAGTCTATTTTTAAAAACTTCCAGCAATGGAGCGCCCATGATTTTTAGGGGTAAGCTGTTCCACTGGTTCATTGTCCTCACTGTCAGGAAGTTTCTCCTTAATTCCAGGTTGCTTCTCTCTTTGATCAGCTTCCAACCATTGTTTCTCGTCCTTCCCTCTGGTGCTTTGGTGAACAACCTGACCCCTTCTGCCTTGTGACAGCCTCTCAGATACTGGAATGCTGCTATCATGTCTCCCCTATTTCTTCTTTTCTTTAGACTAGACAAACCCAAGTCCTGCAGCCGTTCTTCATATGTTTTAGCCTCCAGGCCTTGGATCATCTTAGTTGCTCTTCTCTGAATTTTTTTCCACATCTTTTTTGTGATATGGTGACCAAAATTGGCTGCATTGGAGGCTTTCAAAAAGAGACTGGACAACCATTTGTCTGAACTGGTACAGGGTTTCCTGCTTGAGCAGGAGGCTGGACTAGAAGACCTCCAAGGTCCCTTCCAACTTCTGCTACATTCATGTAATCTGAATCTCACAAGGTAACAATTTCCAAAATGAGCAGATATTATTAACCACATCACAGGCAGAGAAAACTAACAAAGCTTTTGAAAGAGACTCAGAGTTAAATGTAGGATTATAAAGGCTGTTTAGATTCTTTTCATGTATCAGAATTCTAGGTTTCTTAGTGCACCGTTTCATCCTTGTCTGGTTTCTTTGCAATATTGCATAATTAACCTTCTTAACTCCAGGTTATTCAAGCTTTTGCTCCACTATTTTCCTTCTGAAATTAGATCAATCTTTTTACAGCTTCAGGGAGATGAACTTTCATCTTTGCTAAGAAGTATCAATCTCTTTTAATTTCTTGAAAGAAGGAGATGTCCCGGTCCTAGGGCAGGAAACTTTTATCCAAAAAAACCCCCCTCCCCTCCAGTTCTTTCCACTTTTTCACCCAATCCTGCCAGTGTTTGTAAAAAAAAAAAAATACTAAAAAAATAAATAAATCAAGGAGTTAACCCTTTCTTGTCTGCAGAGACACAAGTGAATGCCAGAGTTAGAACAATCAAGTTCCCCAGTTGTGTTTCCATAATAGGTGTTGACTCCTATGTCAATGGAGATTCTCAGTCATCCAGGTCATGGTTGTCCCAAAGGTGCTTTTTTACGAGGCAACTGGACTTTCTTTGTTTTTCTTTGAAGACATTTCCCTTCTCATCCAAGAAGCTTCTTCAACTCTTGACTGTTGAAGCATAGATCTGGGCTGCCTCTGAAGATTATTCAGACGTTGCAGTGTATGTAAAATGCAGCAGTATTTTATGCCTCTCAAAGCCACTGCTCACCCATCACAATGGTATTGTGGACCCTCCATTGGCTATCTATTTTGGAAAAAAAGTGCAGAGAAGAGCAACAAAGATGATTAGGGGCCTGGAGACTAAAATATATGATGAACTGTTGCACGAATTGGGTATGGCTAGTCTAGTGAAAAGAAGGAACAGGGGAGACATGATAGCAGTCTTCCAGTATTTGAGGGGCTGCCACAAAGAAGAGGGAGTCAAGCTATTCTCCAAAGCACCAGAAGGCAGGATAAGAAACAATGGTTGGAAACTGACCAAAGAGAGAAGCAACCTGGAATTAAGGAGAAACTTCCTGACAGTGAGGACAATTAACCAGTGGAACAGCTTTGCCTTCAGAAATCATGGGCGCTCCATCACTGGAGGCTTTTAAGAAGAGACTAGGCAGTCACTTGTCCGAAATGGTATATTCAATCTATTCTCCAAAGCACCTGAAGGCAGGACAAGAAGCAACGGATGGAAACTAATCAAGGAGAGAAACAACCTGGAACAAAGGAGAAATTTCCTGACAGCGAGAACACTAAAATCAGAGGAACCGGCTTGCCTTCAGAAGTTGTGGGTGCCACAAACACCTTTTTGTCTGAAATGGTGTAGGGTCTCCTGATTGAGCAGGGGGTTGGATTAGTTAGGAGACCTCCAAGGTCCCTTCCAACTCTGATATTCTATGTTCTATTCATAGGACTTAAGTAGAGGTCATCCTTGATTTACGACCACGAGTGGCCCCAAAATTTCTGTTGCTAGCTGAGATAGTTAAGTGAGTTCCCCCCCCCTTTTATGACCACTCTTGCTGCAATTAAGTGAATCACTGCAGCTGTTTGGTTTAGTAACATGGTTGTTAAGTCAGTCTGGCTTCCCCATTGACTTTGCTCATCAGAAAGTCACAAAAGGGGATCACATGACCCCGGGACACACTGCGACCGTCATAAATATGAACCAGGTGCCAAGCCTCTTAATTTTGATCACGTGACCACGGGGATGCTGCAACGGTCCTAATTGTGAAAAAAAAAACCAGTTAAAAGTCACTTTTTTTCAGAGTTGTAACTTCGAACGGTCACTAAACAAAACATTGTGGGTCGAGGGCCATCTGTACAATTCTACGTTCTGATTTTGACCTACAAAAAGCTGCAATTGAACCAACTGGTTCAATTAGATCCAATCTATCTAATCTGCGTACCAAGAAGAAATGCTCTGGATGTGTGTTTGTGTGTGTGGGGGGGTTGGTTGGTAAGCTCTGGATGAAATTTGGAGGCACGTTTTGATACACTTTAATTATATTTCCAGCCCTCTGGAACAGAAGTCACCGTTGGAGAAGAACACTAGGCAATTTTGAAATGTTTAATAACGTGGTAATTGTATGCTTTATCGTCAGCGATTTATTGGTTTTTATTTACGTTGTGGCGAGTTGTTTTTAAAATATCCGAGTCCTTCAGGAGGGCGGCACTGCAAGGACATAAATCGTCCTTTAAATCGTCCAAGGTTTACAATTCTTGCCGATGAAGAGTCAGATTAAAGTCATTTGGCCCCGTCTTTTGACTGTTCTGTCTTTGCTGACTTTAGTGCAGCCCAACCTATTCGTACACCAGCAGAAGATGGGTAAATGCAGATACGAGTATTAGCAAATTTATTTCCGGTTTCTCCTGCTTATGCATTGGTCTAGGTTTGTGTTGGTGGACAGATATATAGGGAAACCTGTTCTTGGTCTGAATCAGTTTCAGGGCTTCAGGTCA
>JALGBA010003443.1:0-25000 GCA_023970755.1 Azemiops feae | reverse complement strand
AGGAGGCCTCGGGAGAAACAACGGCAACGTTGAATAAATAATGAATTGGGTCACGTGGAAGAGAAATGGACCAAATCAAGAAGTGAAGCAAACCCATCAATGCTCTGTACAGGATTGAGTAGGCAGGACCCAGAGCTAAGAATCATATTTGTTAATTAATATTAGTTAACTATTAATCAGTGGAACAACTTGCCTCCAGATGTTGTGAATGCTCCAACACTGGAAGTTTTGAAGAACAGATTGGACAACCATTTGTCTGAAATGGTAGAGGGTCTCCTGCCTAAACAGGGGGTTGGACTAGAAGACCTCCAAGGTCCCTTCCAACTCTGATTCTATTCTATTCTATTCTATTCTATTCTATTCTATTCTATTCTATTCTATTCTATTCTATTCTATTCTATTCTATTCTATTCTATTCTATTCTATTCTATTCTATTCTATTCTATTCTATTCTTTGTTCATTGCAAGTGAATCCTTTGAATATTGACCTGTAGATTATTGGACGGTACCTTAGTAATTCCAGCTGACAAAGAACTCATCAACTTATAGGTAGATAGCATTCTCAGACTCGTTGTTTGATTTGGGGGAACTTATAACTTGTTTTATGAGGGGTCCTTGGCTGCTCTCTGAGCTGGTTGTTTTTTGCAGACTTTCATGACCCAAAACAGGTATTCTATTCTATTCTATTCTATTCTATTCTATTCTATTCTATTCTATTCTATTCTATTCTTTGTTCATTGCAAGTGAATCCTTTGAATATTGACCTGTAGATTATTGGACGGTACCTTAGTTATTCCAGCTTGACAAAAGAACTCATCAACTTATAGGTTAGATAGCAATTTCTCAGACTCGTTGTTCTGATTTGGGGGAACTTATAAACTTGGTTTATGAGGGGTCCTTGGTGCTCTCTGAGCTTGGTTGTTTTCTTGCAGACCTTTCATGACCCAAACATGGTATTCTATTCTATTCTATTCTATTCTATTCTATTCTATTCTATTCTATTCTATTCTATTCTATTCTATTCTATTCTATTCTATTCTATTCTATTCTATTCTATTCTATTCTATTCTATTCTATTCTATTCTATTCTATTCTATTCTATTCTATTCTTGATAATGCTTGATAATTCTTGATAATTCTTGATAATTCTTAAAAGAGGACTTGTGGGGGGGGGGAAGCTTGGACTTTTTTTTACTTCCAGTCAGAAGTTGTGGGTGCTACAAACACATTTTAGAACATAGAATATCAGAATATCAGAAGGGACCTTGGAGGGAATCCAGACAGGTTATGATGGACTTCATCTTTCATGGGACTTGTGAGATGTAGAAGAACAGACCTGGAAACTAATCAAAGAGAGAAGCAACCTGGAATTGAGGGGAAACTTCCTAACAATGAGGACAATTAACCAGTGGAACAACTTGCCACCAGAAGTTGTGGGTGCTCCAACACTGGAGGTTTTTAAGAAGAGACTAGATAGTCCCCTGTCTGAAATAGTATAAGGACTCCTGCTTCAGCAGGGGGCTGGACTAGAAGATCTCCAAGGTCCCTTCTGACATTCTATGTTCTATTCATAGGACTTAAGTAGAGGTCATCCTTGATTTACGACCACAGTTGAACCCAGAATTTTGGTCGCTAAGCAAGACGGTTGTTAAGTGAATGTTGCCCCATTTTACGACCTTTCTTGCCACAGTTGTTAAGTTAATCACTGCAGTTGTTAAGTTGGTACCATGGTTATTAAGTGAATCCAGCTTCCCCGTTGACTTTGCTTGGTCAGGTGGTCGCAAAAGGGGATCACGTGACCCCGGGACACTGCAACAGTCGTAAGTACAAGCCAGTTGCCAACTGTCTGCATTTTGATCACGTGACCATGGGGATGCTGCAAAGGCCGTCACTGTGAAACATGCTCATAGGTCACATTTTACAGTGTTGTCGTAACTTCGAACGGTCCCTAAATGAACTGTTGTAAGTCAAGGACAACCTTTCCCTATAGCTGAAATAAATGCAGTATTTCTGCCCCACATCAAGAGTTTCCTGTATCTGTGAATTCATTTCTGCCTCTCTCTTTTTTTATATATATATAACAAGTTTTATTGAATTTTTTTGTTTTACAACCAAGTGCTTGGAACTCATCGTGGAGATAGGGCACTCCATACAACAAAGTAAAAAATATAATCATACATGGACAATTTGAATTACTTCTTTAAAGGTTCCCTCTCTAAGCAAAGAAAGAAAAAACAAATAGAAAAAAACACACACACAATATCAATAATATTTCCACCCGTTTTCAGGCTTAATTAATTCACAATTAACATATTCCAATTTGGCCTTATATAAACATATAGTATACAATTCGGGTACCCATATAGTATAGATTATTTTTAAGATATACATATTATTCCAATTATTCAATTTATACTTCTCTGTTTTAAAACCATTTTACATTCAAGCCTAAAATAATAAAACAATAATTATTTCTAAAATAGACTTATAATATGCCTATTATCTATCTATATATATATTAATATCTCTCAACTATATTCTATTTCTTATACTCTATCAAATATTTTTATAAATCATAGTTAAATGTTTCACCAATCTCTATCCAACTCCTAATTTTAGATTTTCCAATTTTCCATCTTGCCATTCCGCCATAATCAAATCAATAATTCACCTCAATATTAACTCAGGTCAAAGTCTTAAACCTTAGGAATCTCAAGCATATTAGTTCAGTCAAAGTCTCTAAAAGCCATTTTTACCCATCCAATAAAATTTTAGCTCTAACTTTTAAACCTAATTCTAGCTTTCTTTTTGTGCCAAGCAGGTTTCCACAATAGGATTTCTGCCTCTCTCTTAACTTTACTTACCGTAGTCTTAGTTCCAACAGAAAAACTAAATTATCCCATTATTATTATTTTTTTAAACCAACACAGAGAGAGAGAGAGTTTTATTCATCGTGGAGTGGAGGTTGGGAAAAAAAAAAATCTGATTTTGCCCCCTTCGGAAGACTTGAGAAAAGGTAGAACACTTAGTTTCCATGGAAACACATCATCTGTAATTTTTCTAACAAGAAAAGTACTTGAGCAACTTTATCCCATCTGCTGTCATTCTGATTCCATTAACCTCCTTTTTTCTTTTCTTTCTTTTCCTTTTTTTTTGCAAATACTTCCCAATTTTATTCCACTCTAAACTATATAGCTCTTTTAATATATGTATATGTGAAAGACTCTAAACATCGCAATGCAAAGAAGATAATGGCATTTATAACTATCTGTGATTTATTGGGGAATTAAACTGAAAAAAGAAAGAAAAAAGAAAGAAAATTCCGAACAAATGACTTAAACGGCTATTCTGTACGTTTAAAAAAAAATAAAAAAATACTGCCAAACCTTATTGACTGTTACATATTTTGAAAGTTTCTCCTTTTATCAGCTATTTTTCTTGGAGAGCTAAATGGATCAATTTCCCCAAACCCCTGACATATTTCTCCTGTCAAAGAACAAGTTGTCTCATTCCCCAAGTTTTGTTTTTTCCAGACTCCTCTATGAGTCCAAAGCCTTCTTCTGAAGGCAGGACAAGAAGCCATGGATGGAAACTAATCAAGGAGAGAAGCAACGTGGAATTAAGGAGAAATTTTCTGACAGTGAGAACAATTAACCATTGGAACAGCTTGCCACCAGAGGTTGTGGGTGCTCCATCACTGGAGGTTTTCAAGAAGAGACTGGACAGCCATTTGTCTGAAATGGTAGAGGGTCTCCTGCCTGAGCAGGGGGTTGGACTAGAAGACCTCCAAGGTCCCTTCCAACTCTGATTCTATTCTATTCTATTCTATTCTATTCTATTCTATTCTATTCTATTCTATTCTATTCTATTCTATTCTATTCTATTCTATTCTATTCTATTCTATTCTATTCTATTCTATTCTATTCTATTCTATTCTTTGTTCATTGCAAGTGAATCCTTTGAATATTGACCTGTAGATTATTGGACGGTACCTTAGTTACTCCAGCTTGACAAAGGAACTCATCAACTTATAGGTTAGATAGCAATTTCTCAGGCTCGTCATTCTGATTTGGGGGAACTTATAAACTTGGTTTATGAGGGGTCCTTGGTGCTCTCTGAGCTTGGTTGTTTTTTTGCAGACCTTTCATGACCCAGACATGGTCATGAAACATCCTCAGAGCTATGATGTTACCTAGTATAGTCATGAAACGTCTATAAGAAAAAAAAAAACAAGCTCAGAGAGCACCAAGGACCCCATAATTCTCCTCCTCTTCTCTGAAAATCCCACTTCCTTCTAGCACTGATGGTGTTACCTAGTAGGGTCATGAAACGTCTGCAAGAAAACAACCAAGCTCAGAGAGCACCAAAGATCCCACAGTCTTGGCAACTGCTTCATACTTATGACGACCGCAGTATCCCGGGGTCATGGGATCGATTCCCTTTTACGACCTTCTGACAAGCAAAGTCCATGGAGAAGCCAGATTCACTTAGCAGCCGTGTTACTAACTTCACACCTGTGGTGATTCACTTAAGGACGGTGGCCAGAAAGGCCGTAAAAGGGAGCAAAATTCACTTAGCAGCTGTCTTGCTCAGCCACTAAAATTTTGGCTCGTAAGCTGAGGACTGCCTGAACTGAGGAATCTGCGTGGCTCAGACTCCGCCATTCTCCTCATCGGTCTCACCTCGTGTTCTCATACAATTAAGTGTGGTGAAAACACACTCCGTTGTCGATTTAGCTCATCGGAGAAGTTCCACAGTATACCTGCCTTGCTCTCTACCTCTCCCTTTCCACTCTCTTTTCTTTCCCATTCTTTTCTTGCTGGGCTCACTTGCTTAAAAAAAACCCAACCTGTATTAAATGTCAAGTACCGCCAGCGCGGGGCGACGCAAAATACGAAGCACGACAAAACAACATGCTTCATCAACACAGAGCTCAGTGGCAGAAAGCAGTAACACGGCAAGATGAACGGAATGAAAAATGTGATATGGCTGCAAAAGGTAGAATAGTCTATTCCAGTCTATGGAGATTCTCCATCATCCAGGTCATGCTTGTCCCAAAAGTGCTGTTGAAAGAAACATCTTCATCAGGGTCCAGTCCAAGCCGGGAATAAACAAAATGGAGACTGCTTTAGAAAGAAGGTTGCAGTTTATTGAAGAGGAGAGCCAGACAGAAAGATGGCTCTGGGAAAAAAACTGACCACATGTAGTAGGGTGTGGTGGGTTTTTATACCTTCTTGGGCTTTTGTTTGGAGTTGTTCCTGTGGCATGAACTTTGACCTGAGTCTGAGTGTGCCTTTCTGGTATTCTGATGGTGGTGGGTTAATCCTATTATGTCCCAAAGGTCATATCCTGCTTCCCTGGGGCTGTGGCTGATGGCTATGTCCTGTGTTGGATTTTTTTTGGTGTGAGGGATTGTTGATTCTAGGGATCTTTGTCTTTCTAATCCCATCAGCTCCAAGCCTCCTGGCTCCAATCTTTCTGACAAGATTATCACATCTGCATTTCTGCAGATCTGGTTTCTGTTTTGGGCACTTGGGGCTGTATGTTGGTTTCTGCCTTTAAGATCCTTTGGGGAAATATATTCTGCCTTTTTACTATTTCTTTCTCTGGATTCTTTACACAGTGCTTTTTCAGGAGGCAATTGGACTTTCTTGTTTTCCCTTTGAAGACGTTTCGCTTCTCATCCCAGAAGCTTCTTCAGCTCTGACTGGATGGTGGGGGAATGGAAGGATTTATACTCCTTGCAGACGGCTGGTCATTTGCCTTCTTTTAGAGAGAAGACACAGGTAAACCTCCAGGTGGCCTCAACGACTCTCTAAAAGAAGGCAAATGACCAAAATCTAATCTTATTGGATTGTATTTACATTTAAAATAAAAAAGAAAGAAAGAAAAAAAAACAGCCCTTTTTCTCAATGCAAAGATTCCCTGTTTCTTTTTCTCTGGACTTCTCCTTTTTTACTTTTGTTTTGTTTTGTCATTCGGCAATCCCAACTTTTAATCTGAGACTCTGGGGAGTTCTGTTTAATCTCCTCCCCCCCCCCAGCCTCAGTCAAGCAACTTCTGCCTTGGTTTCAAAGCATCTCAAATGTCCAAACTCCAGAACAGAAAGTGGAGCAAGTGGTTGTGTGTATATGTGTGTGTGTGTGTGGGGGGGGAAACAAACAAACCGGACTTCTTGTGGAAATGTGAATTTGAAGGCTGCACAAGGAACATCTGAATCCTGCTGGTTCACCTAGATTCACCACACTTTGCCGGTTGCCATGACCTAGTTCTGTATATATATATATATATATATCATAGCGGCTTATTTGCGGTAGTCATAATACACACTTCCCACACATTTTTTTTAATGTGCTGCACAAAATAACCTTGTTGAGCTGCACCAACATGTTGGCCAGCCCCGTAAAAGCAAGCGATCAAAATGCAGTGACTTCTCTTTTTTAAAAAATCATTTCTATTTTATTTTTAAATTATTTTTTTTAAAAAAATCGAAGGAGAGCCCTTTCTGAATCAGTTCAGCCAAATGTCCCATTATGTTCCTCGGAGATTTCTTTCACCGAGTCCTCATCCTTATTATTGCCACATTAAAAGATCCACGGGGGGGGGGGACATTTTAGCATGTGCCATAGTGAAACCTTGAAGCTCTGCAGCTAAAAATTTTTTTTTTTTCAGGGTCAGTGGTCTTTAAAGGGGACATCATCCCTGCTGTTTTCATCCAATTTAGCTTTCAAATGAAGCCGCCGCAGATGTTCGCTCGTTATAGGGCTATGATTAAATTTTTCATCACCCTGAATTGGTGCGGTCTGCTTTGCTAAGGGGCACGACGTGCCTGGAGATGTGATGCAATTGACTTTCATAGGAAGGTCCTTGTGCCACTCATTCATCATATCTGCACCTACCACACCCTTCAGGAGGGCCTGTTCAGTGTGCTGGGACCATCTATAGAATAAAATAGAATAGAATAGAATAGAATAGAATAGAATAGAATAGAATAGAATAGAATAGAATAGAATAGAATAGAATAGAATAGAATAGAATAGAATAGAACAGCAACAGAACAGAACAGGACGGAATGGAACGGAACGGAAGAGAAGAGAAGAGAAGAGAAGAGAAGAGAGAATAGAGAATAGAATAGAATAGAATAGAATAGAATAGAATAAAATAGAATAGAATAGAGAATAGAGAATAGAGAATAGAGAATAGAGAATAGAGAATAGAGAATAGAGAATGGAATGGAATGGAATGGAATGGAATAGAATAGAATAGAATAGAATAGAATAGAATAGAATAGAATAGAATAGAATAGAATAGAACAGCAACAGAACAGAACAGGACGGAATGGAACGGAACGGAAGAGAAGAGAAGAGAAGAGAAGAGAAGAGAGAAGAGAGAATAGAATAGAATAGAATAGAATAGAATAGAATAAAATAGAATAGAATAGAGAATAGAGAATAGAGAATAGAGAATAGAGAATAGAGAATAGAGAATAGAGAATGGAATGGAATGGAATGGAATAGAATAGAATAGAATAGAATAGAATAGAATAGAATAGAATAGAATAGAATAGAATAGAATAGAATAGAATAGAATAGAATAATTCTTTATTGGCCAAGTTGATAGTGCTCAACGTACAACTTAGAAAGAGTGCAGAGAAGAGCAACAAGGATGATTAGGGGACTGGAGACTAAAGCATACAAAGAAGACATATAAAGTTGCTGGACTTGGTATGTCTGGTCTAGTGAAAAGAAGGACCAAGGGTGACATGATAGCAGTGTTCCAATATCTCAGGGGCTGCCCCAAAGAAGAGGGAGTCAAGTATTCTCCAAAGCACCTGAAGGCAGGACAAGAAGCAACGGATGGAAACTAACCAAGGAGAGAAGCAACCTGGAACTGAGGAGGAATTTCCTGACAGTTAGAACAATTAACCAGTGGAACAACCTGCCTCCAGAAGCTGTGAATGCTCCAACACTGGATGTTTTCAAGAAGAGACTGGACAGCCATTTGTCTGAAATGGTATAGGGTTTCCTGCCTGAGCAGGGGGTTGGACTAGATGACCTTCAAGGTTCCTTCCAATATCATCATCATCACCATCACCATCACCATTATTATTATTATTATTATTATTATTATTATTATTATTATTATTATTATTATTATTATTATTATTATTATTATTATTATTATTATTATTATTATTATTATTATTATTATTATTATTATTATTATTATTATTATTAACTATGGAGAAACTCTTCTACACCTGGCAAGGTAAAGAATTTAGAGAAATCACCGATAATTATTTCATATTGTTGGAGAGCAGGTTTAATTCAACAATTAGGAGGGAATTACCCTCCTACAAGCACGTTATTATATATGCACATTAGTCTGTTTTCTTGTTGGTATTTAACTTTATAACACCTTCAGCAGCTTGAGCATCGCTGCTTCAGGCTTCCTGCATTGCTCTGTTTAATGTTCATGGCAACGTAATATGTTTCTTTTTCCCCACAAGGTGTAACTAAGAATTATATGGCATTTGTCAGAGTAATGACAATGGTTGCGTCTGCTACCACATTTGTGGAAACAAAACTAATGATGGAACTTCAAACAAACTGGGTGTTCTCGCAGGGCAGACATTCAAATCTCAGGCTCCATAAAAGATGAATTAGATGTGTGAGTCTAAAAAAAAATTCATTTAAATCTTTTCAGCAAAGTTGACAAAGATTTTATATATGTGTGTATGTATATATTTATATACATACATTATATATATTTATATATATATATATGTATGTATATAATAACTATTCATTGATAAGAAACTGCTTTGGCTAGCATCTTTTGGGCATAACAACTACATGCTCGTTGGCTAGGATTATGTTGAATCTTATTAGAATTATAGATCACTTTCTCATTAAATGCTTGGTACTCAAGCATTGGCCAAAACCAGCACATGGAATTTTCAGCTAAGGGATTATGGATATGGTAAAGCAGGGGTCTTCAAACTTGGCCCTTTTATGACTTGTGGACTTCAACTCCCAGAATTCCTCAGCCAGCATGCCTGGCTGAGGAATCCTGGGAGTTGAAGTCCACAAGTCATAAAAGGGCCAAGTTTGAAGACCCCTGGACTAACTGGTTGGAAAAGGCACAAATACTGGGAAAGGGGGAAGGAAAGAGAGATAAAGGATGACCAGCAACAAGGGAGATGGACTTAGTTATTATGGTGATGGGGGCACCCTTCTGGAAGACCTGAAGGACCAAGCTGAGGACAGATCATCATGGAGGAAAGATAGGTATGTGGACAATAAGGGTTGACAACAACTTGATGGCACATCAATCATTTATTTAATATTTCCAACTGCTTTCCTGGGAGCCTAAGAGACATTTGCCCCCCACAATCAAAACAGTCTCTCATGGACATCCAAAAAGTGCTTCCAGACTCAAAAACAGGTTAGAAAACATTCAAGCAACCCATTGTCTCTGAAGACTATTTAGCCTTGTGGAGGAGAGAGTTTGTCTCCATTTCATCTGGACCAGTTTTGCATTTTGAGCAGGTGGGTTAGCTGACACAACTGGCAAATGACAGCATTTGGTGAATTTAGGCTTTGTTGAGAGAACAACAAAAACACATGGGGCATTCTGGGAAACCAGAAGAGTTTAGAATTGATTTGTGTCCCTTTGGCACCATCATTTGCCCCCATGACAAATATTTGGACATTTGGCCAAGTACTGACACATACACACACACTTCGGCAACAGGCATTAAAGCTGGGGCTAACCAACTGCCTTTTGGACTTTTAACCTGGTGCTTTTGACAGTAATTAGTGTCCGCTGAAAGTTTTTGCAAAACCAACTAGCCTATCTCCCTCCCTCCCTCCCTCCCTCCCTCCCTCCTTCCTTCCTTCCTTCCTGCAACTCTGCATGAGTTCATTTACTCCCTTCCTCCCTTCCTCCCTCCCTCCCTCCCTCCTTCCCTTCCTTCCTTCCTTCCTCCCTCCCTCTCATCCCCACTGCAACTCTGTATGAGTTCATTTCCTTCTTTCCTTCCTTCCTCTTTCCATCCCTCCTTCCCTTCCTTCCTTCCTTCCTTCCTTCCTTCCTTCCTTCCTCCCTCTCATCCCCACTGCAACTCTGTATGAGTTCATTTCCTTCTTCCCTTCCTTCCTCTCTCCCTCCATCCCTCCCCCTCCCTTCCTTCTTCCTTCCTTTCTTCCTTCCCCACTGCAACTCTGCATGTTCATTTCCTTTCCTTCCTTCCTTCCTTCCTTCCTTCCTTCCTTCCTTCCTTCCTTCCTCTCTTCCTTCCTTCCTTCCTTCCTTCTTCCCCACTGCAACTCTGCATGAGTTCATTTCCTTCCTTCCTTCCTTCCTTCCTTCCTCCCTCACTCCCTCCCTCTTCCTTCCTTCCTACCTTCCTTTCTTCCTTCCCACTGCAAGTCTGCATTTCATTTCCTCCCTCCCTCCCTTCTTTCTTCCTTCCTTCCTCACTGCAACTCTGCATGTTCATTTCCTTCCTTCCTTCCTTCCTTCCTTCTCCTTCATTCATCCACACTGCAACCTGCATGATTAATACTCTCCCTCTTCCTCCTCCCTCCCTCCCTCCCTCCCTCCTTCCTTTCCTTCTTTCCACCATTACCTTCTTCCTTCCTTCATTCCATCTTTCCATCCATTACCTTCCTTCCTTCCTTCCTTCCTTCCTTCCTTCCTTCCTTCCTTCCTTCCTTCCTTCCTTCCTTCCTTCCTTCCTTCCTTCCTTCCTTCCCCCTCCCTGACAGCATACTGAAAAATATGATTGTAACACACGCACAACAGATGGAAGTTGTAGACGCGGAAGGTCCAGACTTACGACACCCCATCCCAGACGCCCAAAGGAATATGTCACATTATTTTTGTGTTATTCCTGTTCTCCAGATGCTTCCTTTCCAACATGTCCTTCAAAAATAACAATGGAGAAAATTCTACTGAATCACTCTTGTTGATTGTGAGGATGTTGGGACTTGATTCTTCTTGCAGTTCTTGAAATTATATGATTGGCTCGTTTGAAGCTTGTTAAAACAAAGAAGAAAAATATACAGAGATACGGTTGTCGTAATTTGCAAGTTCTGGAAATAAATAGCACTTAAAAAAAACCTTATTTGTAAATATATAAATAAAGACCATGGATTCAAAAGCTAGCTTAATTAAAATCCAGCAGACAAATAAATTCACTGGGCAGATTTGAAGTTTGTCAGCTCTAATTTGTTTTTTCCCCTGCTTTCCCCAAGCTGAGCAGGATGTAAAAAGACATTTATTTAACACAAAAGAAGATGGTGTCTCTGCTCCTGTTTTTTTTTTTTTGAATCAAAAGGCTTGGGATTTCTCATCAGTTCATCGTCAGCTGTCATTTTATATAAAAGTAAATTCTTATACTTCAGAAGCTTAATTCAGATGGGGGCAAAAATCAGTCTGGTTATTTTGTGTGTTTTTGTTTTTTGCTATTTTTAAATAATTGGTGCATCTGCTTCACCCTCTCTCTTTCTCTCCTCCTGCCTGATCTTCCACAAATCAAACATCAACCTTCTGTCCTCTCTTAGCATCCTGTGTCCCTGTTAATAACGAAGCTGTGTTAGCAAACTCTCCTTCAGCTGTTAATTGGCAGCATGTGTGCCTGGCGTTTCATAAATGGTGTTTACAAAACTGGCTTTGTCTGTTTATCTCTAAGACGGTTACAATAGATGTCCGATGCTTTCAGTCATGTCACTCGTGAGCTAACCTTGCTCTGGATGGCCTCCTCAATCAAATCTCCTTCACTGTGTTGTTGAAAAAGCGGAAGAGAGAGTGACAGCCACACACTGTCAGTTATGACAAGCTCACATCCAGAGGTAGATACCTTCTCTGCCATTCCCCTCCCCCCCAGCCTTGATTCTTCGAAACCACGGATTTATTTTGAACCCCTGATCCTTCCATGATTCTTTTCTTACCCTCTATTCTGAAATGCTGCGAATCCCCATTATTGAGGAGAAATAAACATGCAAAGTTTGGAAGATAAGCTACAAAATGCGTTTAGCCTACTCTTAGGGACATTTCCTCACTTGTATTTTATTGTGTCTTCCAATATCTTCCGAAGATCTTCCAACATCTTCCGAAGATCTTCCAACATCTTCCGAAGATCTTCCAACATCTTCCGAAGATCTTCCAACATCTTCCAAGGATCTTCCAATATCTTCTGAAGATCTTCCAATATCTTCTGAAGATCTTCCAACTTCTTCTGAAGATCTTCCAACATCTTCCAAGGATCTTCCAACATTTTCTGAAGATCTTCCAACAACTTCCAACATCTTCCAAAGATCTTCCAACATTTTCTGAAGATTTTCCAGTTTCTTCTGAAGATCTACCAACATCTTCCGAAGATCTACCAACATCTTCCAAAGATCTTCCAACATATTCCAAAGATCTTCCAATATCTTCTGAAGATCTTCCAATATCTTCTGAAGATCTTCCAACTTCTTCTGAAGATCTTCCAACATCTTCCAAGGATCTTCCAACATTTTCTGAAGATCTTCCAACAACTTCCAACATCTTCCAAAGATCTTCCAACATTTTCTGAAGATTTTCCAGTTTCTTCTGAAGATCTACCAACATCTTCCGAAGATCTACCAACATCTTCCAAAGATCTTCCAACATATTCCAAAGATCTTCCAATATCTTCTGAAGATCTTCCAATATCTTCTGAAGATCTTCCAACATCTTCCAAAGATCTTCCAACGTCTTCTGAAGATCTTCCAACATTTTCTGAAGATCTCCCAACTTCTTCTGAAGATCTTCCAACCACTTCTACCCAACATGGCAATTTGAATCTTTTCTTCCCTTTCACAATGATGGGGAGATGTCGTTACAATTCACTAATGAGGCAAGGGCTGGACTTGGAGTTAATCACATGTATTACTCAAAGGAATTCTAAATCACCTCTCTAGTTTTCCCTTCACATCACAAGAGCATTGGACATTCTTTATTGTTTTCTAGTTTTTAGTGTAAATTATCCAGAGTCATTCTAGAGTCAGGCATCCTCTAAATCTTATTTATTCATTAATCAAATTTATATAGCTGCAATCCCACCCAAAGTGACTCTGGGTGGGATACAACAAGCAGATAAATCAACCAAGCCAACCGATATAAAATATGTTTTAAATAATCCATATTCATAACATCCTAAAAAACAAATCTTGTAAGTAACCTTTAAAAAAAAACTTTTTTAAACATGGGGAAATGGGCCAGAATTTTATCCGTGACCCAATATTTTCCATCTACACTTTTTAAGGCATCAGGCATACCTATTATTTCTTGCCAAGCAGGGGGTCCATATGCCGGGTCTACTAATAGCTCTCAAATAGCACTCAATATTGAATTACGAAGTTTCTTATTCTAGCCAGCGACTGAAAGTAGAATAAATGCTCACCGCTCAGT
Source organism: Azemiops feae (assembly GCA_023970755.1). Taxonomy (NCBI): domain Eukaryota; kingdom Metazoa; phylum Chordata; class Lepidosauria; order Squamata; family Viperidae; genus Azemiops; species Azemiops feae. Next base: position 11,560 of record JALGBA010003443.1, on the reverse strand, counting down.
TTGAAAATGTGAAAAGTTAAATCTATCTTTCCCAGCAGGCAATAGTAATTTGTTCCGTAAATATCTTGCAAGCCACCCTGGTCAGAGATATTTCTTTTATACTGGGTCAATTTGTTTCAAATAAGGTGAAGTGAAAAAAAAAAACCTTGGAAGGCTTCTTAAAATGTAAATCAGCTTTTGACTTCAAGGGATCTTAATCACGTTTATCTGGGGCCCAAATACTCCAAGGGATTCTCTATTGTCTCTCTACATCTTTATTTTTTATTTTTTCATTTGCATGACAATAAGATCACATTTACCCCTTGAAAAAAATGTCCTAGATTTCTTAGATCAGAAAGAAAGAACGCAAACTTGAAAACACCAGATCTTCAACTGACCACAATGTTTGATATATATATATATATATATATATATATATATATATATATATATATATGTAGGTCTTTGGTAATTCGGGTTTTCTCCCGCGTAAAATTGAAAGTGTCTTGGCAACGTTTCGCCGAAGTCCCATTCGTCATCTTCAGTCATCTTCCTAGAAGCACGAAGCCGAAGACACCAGCCTGAAGATGACAAATGAGACTTCGTCGAAACGTTGCCAAGACACTTTCAATTTTACGCGGGAGAAAACCCGAATTACCAAAGACCTACATACAAACACCCGTTACATATAAATAAATATCTAAATATCTAATCTAATGGATATTATGTCTAATACAATAGATATATACTGTTATCTGTCAGAAATGCTGTAGAGTCTTCTGGTTGGGCGGGGGGGTTGGACTAGATGACCCACAAGGTCCCTTTCAGCTCTGTTATTCTGATTCTGATCCTGATTCTTTACTTACAACCTTTCATTTAAGGACCGTTCAAAGTTACAAGGTCGTAAAACGGGACAAAACTCATTGAGCGACTGTCTTGCTTAGCAACAAAATGTTGGGGCTCAGGTCAGGGACAAATATACACAATCATCATATTGGATATTCAACCTGTGCATTAAAGTATTAAAGAAATGAGAGTAGAGAGATAAATTTCGGTATACCCAAAGAATAACATTTTATCCGTATGTAGGACAATCCTGAGCTCAATTTCCCACTAGGATCCCTTTAATGTTTGCAGAATTTCTAATTACATCAGCAAAACCTTCTAAAATCACATTGGAAAGGAAGAGAAAAAGCAGGTTTCTTTGACAAATACCTCGCCTTATTTATTGATTACATTTGGGAACCGGCCGGCTCTTTGACAGAGGGATTGTGGGCAGCGTACAATAAAAATATTGGAACATTAAAAACAGTATATATTAGTTTTAAAAAAATAAATAAAAAGAGCCAGGGATGATTAAAACACTGTTAACAATTAATCTTGCTATCAACGTAGCAAAAGACATCATAAAACTGCATCAATCCACCGAGTAGGGTTTGAGTTTGGGCGTGGGTCTAAACGATTCAGGGCCCTGTCAATTTTTCAATCAGTGAAAGATAAAAAATATGATATGATTTCATTGACCTGCCCAAATCCAGCTTGAAGTTGACATCGTGACAATTGGAGAAAAAAACAAACAAACACAAGCTGTATTCTGTGATCAAAATAGCTATAAAACCTGAGCATTCCCATTTATTAAGAAATTAGGATCTATAATTAGAATGCCGAGTGGGATTCTTGCGTGATTTAGAAATAACAAGAGATGGTTGTCTCATTAAAATAAAACGGAAGAGATTTATTCGAGCCGTTACACCATCGGCAAAACTGTAATTCAGCCATTGTAAATTAGCCACACACCTTCAGTAAAATTGGGGGATTTCTGTATAGTTATGCCGAAACGGTGGAAAACCGTCAGGATTGCCTGTAGTTTTTCCTCCCATTTTTACAGAGTATTAGAATTTCTTGAAGGGAAAGAAGTATAAGGAAGATTAATGACTTGGTTCGGTAATAAATACAGTAATTTCAGTTTTTGGTTTTTCTTTTTTTTTTGAAAAGGACATATCATCTATTGATAAAACTTCACAAGCCCACCATGTAATTATGTATGCATATATGTATATATATGTGTGTGTGTGTGTGTGTGTGTATGTGTGTGTGTATATACAGTATATATATGTACACACACACACATATATATAAAGAATTGTTGATAATAAAAATTTCTCGAATGGAGGGAAGTGTAAGCAAGATTAATGACTTAGTTTATATATATATATATGTGTATATGTCTATCTATCTATCTATCTATCTATCTATCTATCTATCTATCTATCTATCTATCTATCTATCTATCTATCTATCTATCTATCTATCTACCTACCTACCTACCTACCTACCTATCTACAGTATCTCTCTCTTATCAATCATCCATCCATCCATCCCTCCATCCATCCCTATCTATCTATCTATATATATATCTACTATCTATCTATCTATCTATCTATCTATTCTATCTATCTATCTATCTATCTATCTATCTATCTATCTATCTATCTATCTATCTATCTATCTATCTATCTATCTAATGTATTTATATCTATGTATGTGTGCATATATATATGTGTGTGTGTATATAGATGTGTGTATATATATGTGTCACATACACACACACACACACACACACATATATTAAGAATTGTTGATAATAAAAAATTCTTAAAGGGAGGGAGGTGTAAGCAAGATTAATGACTTGGTTCAATGATAAACACAGTTATTTCACTTTTTATTTTTCTTTTATAAAAAGGACACCACAGCTGCTGATGAAACATCCCAACACCATTATGTGATCAAGAATATATATATATATATATATATATATATATAAAGAATTGTTGATAAGAAATCTGGCATCTGAATATACCTCTTCCCTATTTGTTTCTGAAATATTTGGTGCAAGGTTAGATTCAACCCATCTGAGCGACCTTAAGATGGGTTGAATCTGAAAGCCAATAACTTACTACCACTTGGCCAACAGCTGAGCTGCCCAAACAGATACGAACAAATGCATTTAAGGGCGCGTTCCTTGCATTTGGCTGTCGGTGGCCGGCCTCTCTCACCTTTTGCTCAAAATAAACAGGGGCCCTCCTGCTCATTTGCTTAACACCACTTGTGAGATTTGCTGAGCATCTCATGTGTCAATTTTAACATCCAGGACTTTCACCCAAATGGCTTAAGGGTCATTTTACATTCACGTTTTGCTGAATTGAGAACGTTTTTTGTTACGGCCACCGTGGTTTTAAACAGGTTCCACCTTCAACGACATATTTCCCAACGGTGTGTGACCTAATGGTTTGCAAGTAGGCAGCGGTTGTTTTTGAAGCTGTTGGGTTGATGATCAGTGAACAGCGTATAAAACCTTTTTAAGCATGTAAGGCTGTGCTTGACCCTGATGGCAGACCTCAAAAGTGTTGGGAGTTTTGCTGTTTCCTCCTTTAGCATAGCTGCAAACAAGCCAGCTTTGCTTTCTGTATTAGCCACCGTTTCTAGTCACATCTGAATTCTCACTTCTCTAATAGAAGAAGAAGAAGAAGAAGAAGAAGAAGAAGAAGAAGAAGAAGAAGAAGAAGAAGAAGAAGAAGAAGAAGAAGAAGAAGAAGAAGAAGAAGGAGGAGAGGCAGGAGGAGGAGGAGGAGGAGGAGGAGGAGGAGGAGGAGGAGGAGGAGAGAGAAGGAGAAGGAGAAGGAGAAGGAGAAGGAGAGGAGAAGGAGAAGGAGAGGAGAGGAGAAGGAGAAGGAGAAGAAGGAGAAGAAGAAGAGTAAATGGGAAGAACTTGAAACCATCTACCTCCATAGCTGGTGGCTTAAATTCAAACACCGTAGCTCAGATTAAGCATAGCACATTGGCTTCAGATCAACAAGTCAGAGGGAATTCAAACAGAAGCAACATGATCCAGAATTGTAAACCAATCAATCTTAGCTCATGACTGAAAATCTGCAGCAGCACCACTGCAGAATAGTTAAGCGAGCCGAGATTTGCAGAGATGTATCCATTTTATCAACACAAAGGGATCTAGAGTGAAAACAATTGAGTTTCAGTGGTCACCGTTTCACTGTTGCCGCAAACTACATTCTTTTTTTCTCTCTTCCCCTTATCATCTTTGGCCTTCAATTTCTTTTCCACTAATGACTTATTATCTGGGTTTTTTTCTTTTTTCGTAGCGAGACGTTTACCCTGGAAAAGAACAGCATGCCTATGTATGTAGGTGCTGTCATTCATTGTTATATGCGATATTGAAGTTTCCATATCTGCCTGCAGCAAAAAGGATGCGAAGAACTCTTGAGTCTTCACTGACATCTAGTGGCTGTTTTAAGTCATTGCCAGTCTTAGATACTGTGTAAGCTGTAGGGCGGGATTGCTATTCCGCACTAAATCACTTTAGTGACAGTCTGAATGAGATGGTTATGATGATGAAAAGGACAGACTGGCTAAATTGGAATTTAAATCACTGCCACCTTGTAGAGTCTGCGCAATAAATTTGGGCCGCCCCTTTCTCATCACCCTAGCCCGCTTCGGAAGCGTGGTGAGAAGTGGTTCTTTGAGTGGACAATGATGTATTCCAGAGGAACACACATTGTGCATGATCTGAAAGGCACCTTAGAGGTCAACTAGTCTAACTCCCTGCCCAGGGCAGAAACTGAGAATAATTCCAAGAAGAGGACAAATCCGAATGATCTTTTAATAGATCTATTGCTCTACCTAACCATTGGATAGATCTTTGAAGAATAGATCTCAAAGACCCCTGATTTTCTCCCAGTTGGCACTGCCCACAATTCTGTGGCATTTAACTGGGAAAAAAATCATCCCACAGGAATAAACTTGCACAATAATACTAAATCAGACTAACAGCATGAATTACAGAGCACCCTGTGCCCAATCCTAACACAAGGACCCCATGCAAATGACTATCAATGATATGTTTTAAACCTTGAGCGAGGGGGGGTTGGACTAGAAGACCTCCAAGGTCCCTTCCAACTCTGTTATTCTATTCTATTCTATTCTATTCTATTCTATTCTATTCTATTCTATTCTATTCTATTCTATTCTATTCTATTCTATTCATCCCATCCCATATATTCTATTCTATTCTATTCTATTCTATTCTATTCTATTCTATTCTATTCTATTCTATTCTATTCTATTCTATTCTATTCTATTCTATTCTATTCTATTCTATTCTATTCTATTCTATTCTACTCTACTCTATTCTGAATTCTATTCTATTCTATTCTGAATTCTATTCTATTCTATTCTATTCTGAATTCTATTCTATTCTATTCTATTCTATTCTATTCTATTCTATTCTATTCTATTCTATTCTATTCTACTCTACTCTACTCTACTCTATTCTGAATTCTATTCTATTCTATTCTATTCTGAATTCTATTCTATTCTATTCTATTCTGAATTCTATTCTATTCTATTCTATTCTATTCTATTCTATTCTATTCTATTCTATTCTATTCTATTCTATTCTATTGTATTCTATTCTACTCTACTCTATTCTATTCTGAATTCTATTCTATTCTATTCTATTCTATTCTATTCTGAATTCTATTCTATTCTATTCTATTCTACTCTACTCTACTCTACTCTACTCTACTCTACTCTTTTTCTTATTCCTATTCCTATTCCTATTCCTGCCTCGTGGGCAGCATCAGCCCTGATGTTCTGTTCCTCTGAAGGTGGCCCAGAAGAACAAACACCATCAGAGGTTATCAGGAGAGGGGCAGCCTGGCTTATTTGCATATGGAGGGCCGGAGGGGGCTCATTTGCATACTGGGGACCATATGATCCCAGGGCAGAGGGGAACAGCTCGCTAGATAGGATCAGCAGCAGACACCAAGGCCAGTTGTTCAGGATCGGTGGAGAAAAAGCGGAGGAGAGATCTTGAAAGGAACCATGGCCAGGCTCTCGATTCTTCCCATCGTCTTCCTCCAGGCGTTCTTTCTCCGCGGGGCGCAGAGCCAGAGAGTTCGGTTCAGCGTGGACGAGGAGGCTCCTCCGGGCACCGTGCTCGGCACCTTGGCCGAGGAACCGCAACGGGCCGCTTCCGCCGTCGAGGCTGCGGCCCGCGGCTTCCAGCTGGTGAAGGCGCCGGGCAACGGGTCTCTGGTGCGGGTGCGCGAGCGGGACGGGCAGCTGAGCCTGGGCTCGGAGCGGCTGGACCGGGAGCAGCTGTGCGGTGGCTCGGCGGAGGCGCCCTGCCTGCTGGCCTTCGACGTGCTGAGCCTGGGGGGGCCGGCGGGGACCCCGGCGCCCTTCCGCCTGCTGCACGTGGAGCTGGAGGTGCGGGACCTCAACGACCACGCGCCGCGCTTCCCGCAGCCGCTGGTGGCCCTGGAGGTGTCGGAGAGCGCGGCGCCCGGCACCCGCCTGCCGCTGCCCCTGGCGCACGACCCGGACGCCGGCTCCAACGGGCTGCGCAGCTTCGCCCTGTCGCCGGGCAGCCCCTTCGGCCTGGAGGCGCAGAGCCGGGCCGACGGGCTGCGCTGCGCCGAGCTGGTGCTGCTGCGCGGGCTGGACCGGGAGGCGCAGGCGGGCTACCGGCTGGAGCTGGTGGCGGCCGACGGCGGGACCCCCCCGCGCTCGGGCACGGCCACGCTCAGCGTGCGCGTGCTGGACGCCAACGACAACGCGCCCGCCTTCCCCCGGGGCGCGCTCCTGAGCCTGGAGCTGCCCGAGGACGCGCCGCCGGGCGCGCTGCTGCTGGAGCTGGCCGCGGCCGACGCCGACGAGGGCGCCAACGGGCAGCTGCTCTACGCCTGGGGCAGCCAGGTGGGCGCCGAGGCCCGCCGCCTCTTCAGCCTCGACCCGCTCTCGGGCCGGCTGGCCCTGCGCGCCCCCGTCGACCACGAGCGCCAGCGCGCCTACGAGCTGGACGTGCAGGTCAGCGACCGCGGCGCCAGCCCGCTCTCCGCCAGCTGCAAGGTGCTGGTGCGCCTGCTGGACGTCAACGACAACGCCCCCGCCGTTGCCATCAGCGCCCTGGCGCCCGGGGGCGGTGGGGGCGGCGGCGACGGCGGCCCGGACGAGGCGGAGCGGGACGGGCCGGCGGTGGCGTCGGTGAGCGAGGCGGCGGCCGCGCAGAGCCTGGTGGCGCTGGTCAGCACCTCGGACAGCGACGCGGGCGCCAACGGCCAGGTGCGCTGCGCCCTGCTGGCCACGCCCCACCAGCCCTTCGCCTTGCAGCGCGCCTACGACGCCGCCAGCTACCTGGTGCTGACCACCGGGCCCCTGGACCGCGAGCGGGTGGCCGAGTACAACCTCACGCTGGTGGCCGAGGACCTGGGCTCGCCCCCGGCCAAGACGGTGCGCTTGCTCACGGTGCGGGTGGCTGACGAGAACGACAACGCCCCGCGCTTCGCCAAGGCCCGCTACGAGGTGGCCCTGCCAGAGAACAACCCCCCGGGGGCCTACCTGACCACCGTGGGGGCTTCCGACCCCGACCTGGGGCCCAACGGACAGGTGACCTATCGGCTGTTGGGAACGTCCTCCCCGTCGAACCTGTTCTGGGTGGATCCCCACCTGGGCGTCGTGCGAGCTCAGCGCTCCCTGGACCGGGAGGACGAGGAGGAGGAGGAAGAGGAGGCATCGTCGTGGCATGAAGTGGTGGTGGAAGCTTGCGACAGCGGGAGCCCATCGCTGTGCGGACGCACCCTGGTCGTTATCGCGGTGGAGGATCAGAACGACAACCCGCCCCAAATCGTCTACCCGCCTTTGGTCAACGGCTTGGCAGATCTCCCGTTGCCTCTCGGTGCCCCACCAGGGTTCTTGATTGCTCGACTGGCAGCCCGGGACGCTGACGATGGTCGCAACTCCGAGCTGTCTTTCTCCCTCCTGGAGGGTCCTCCCAGGCTCTTCGCAGTGCACCCGCTGACCGGAGAGCTCTTCCTGCGGGAGTGGGTCCCCCGCGAGGCCGCGCCAGGCTCTGCTTTCCGCCTGGTCGTTGCCGTCGAGGATGGTGGCCAGCCTGCTCTGACTTGCTCTGCGACGCTACGGCTGATTTGCACGGAGACGCTGCCCTCTAGCAGGCCGATGGTGGCGTTGCAGTTTGGCGGTGCTGGAAAAGAGCCATGGGACGCATCGGTGCTGTGGATCGCCCTGCTGGGCGGCGGGTGTGGGGTTTTGCTGGTGGCCATTCTCCTCGTGGGAGCCTCCATTTGGGCGGGCAGGAGGAAGTTCCCACTTGGGAAGGCATCCGAGAAGGTGGGACGCAGGGCAGGAGGAGGAAGCAGTCCCGTCTCTCGATGGGGGAACGGGACCCCCAAAGATTCTGCTGGGAGTGGTGCCTTCTCACGAGCTGAAGAAGGGAGCCGTGACTCCTTGGGGGTGACTGAGATCGAAACGCCCACCTGTGACTCCCAGGTATCTTCTCAATTAGGGTTAAATCCGGACCCCGTTTGGCTGCTGAGATTCACCTTTTATATTTAACAGCTCTAACGGGGTGCAGATGTGGGATTTAGTCTCTTCCCTTAGAACAATGCCTCCAGCCTAGAGTGAACCTTGGAATGAATTTTTATTTTAGAAAGGAGTGGAAGAATAGAATAGAATAGAATAGAATAGAATAGAATAGAATAGAATAGAATAGAATAGAATAGAATAGAATAGAATAGAATAGAATAGAGAAAATAGAATAGAATAAGAACAGAATTGAACAGAAAATAGAACAGAATAGAATATAGAACAGAACAGAACAGAACAGAAAGGAATGGAAGAATAGAATAGAATAAGAATAAGAATAAGAATAAGAATAGAAATAATAGAATAGAATAAAGAATAGAACAGAACAGAACAGAAAATAGAATGGAATGGAATGGAATAGAATAGAATAGAGCTGGAAGGGACCTTGGAGGTCTTCTAATCCACCCCCTGCTCAAGCAGGAGAACCTATACTGTCTGAGACAGGTGATTGTCTAGTCTCTTCTTAAAAATCCTCCAGTGATGGAGCGCCCACAATTTCTGAAGGCAAAGCTGTTCCACTGGTTAATTGTCCTCACTGTTAGGAAGTTTCTCCTGAATTCCAGGTTGCTGAGAAGTTTTACAAGCTGGGGCTTTTTTCATTTCAAACATTTAAACTTTCTACAGCTGTTTTAACTGCACAATTAATAGTCTTTCATGTTGACGAATTTAGCTGTTAGGAGACAAACCTTCTCTCTATCCAAAACTGAAACACATGTTCATCTGTTTTCTAAGCCCTACAAATTAACCCTGCACAGAAGGACTTTTTTTTTTTTTTTTTTTTTTTTGCTGTGGATTAAGTCAGTTTGAAATCCTAAAGTCGTATTCTGTTATAAGAACACCCAAATCTATGGCAAAAAAAGAAGGAAAGGTATAAACCAATTAAAGTATGATTTGTTTTAAATAGAAGAAAGTAGAAAAAGAAACAAATATCTCTGCCCACGTCCATTATCTGGCGCTCTGGAAAGTGTACTTGAACATTTGCTTATTTTATAAAACACCAATCACCAACGGTATGGATTTTCTTTGTGGGAGGGCTTGGAAGTAGTACATTTAATTAAAAAAATATAGATTTAGCAGTGAACTCAAGCTGAGACCTACAGCCTTTCCAAAGAAGGCAGAAGGAGGTGGGAATTGAAGCAAGGAGCAAATTTTCAAGTCTACCCCTCTGGTTTTCGTCTAAAGTATTATTGTGTGTTATTTTCTTTAGCCCTGAAGAAATAAACTTTCTTTCTTTCTTTTTGATAGGCTCAGATTCTTATTCCTGTGGATGCTGCATCTGAATGGGAGGCGAGTCAATCAGCTTCCAATTTTAGGTAAACATAACATATGATGCCAGTCCAGTTTTTTTTTTTGACTTCTCTCTGCTTTGCATCGTTTCTCCTGTGTTGGTAAAATGGTAGATATTTTATATCAAGGGTTGCAAGATTTATTTGCTTGTTGTGAACTGGGAGATAATCTGGGAGAAGGATATACTGCCGTGGTGGCATAGTGGTGAGAATGCAGTATTGCAGGCTAACTCTGCCCAGTCTGGAGTTTGATCCTGACGGAACTCAAGGTTGACTCAGCCTTCCATCCTTCCAAGGTGGGTAAAATGAGGACCCATATTGTTGGGGGCAAATATGCTGACTCTGTAAACCACTTAGAGAGGACTGGTAAAGCATTGTGAAGTGGTATATAAGTTTAAGTGCTCTTGCTATTATAAAAAACATTCCCACTGCCAGCAGTTCGATCCTGACCGGCTCAAGGTTGACTCAGCCTTCCATCCTTCCGACATCGGAAAAATGAGGACCCATATTGTTGGGGGCAAATATGCTGACTCTGTAAACCGCTTAGAGAGGGCTGTAAAGCACTGTGAAGCGGTATATAAGTCTAAGTGCTATTGCTAGTGCTAAGTGCTACTGCAGAGAAACAAGAGAAGCTTACCTTTCTACCATTTGGGGCTTTCTTCATTCTTAACTGCTCACTAACACCTCTTTCCTTGCAAGGTTCAAAATAGGTTTTCAAATCCCAGGAGGAAAATAGTTAAGTAACCATTTTAAATCTGGCAAGGCCGAGATCCAGTGGGTTTAATGAAGCAAGGGAGCTAAACAATGATGATTAAAATGCTAAACATACCAAATTCCTACAACCGTCCTTCATATGTTTCAGCCTTCAGTCCCCTAATCATCTTTGTTGCTCTTCTCTGCACTCTTTCTGGAGTCTCAACATCTTTTTTATATCGTGGCGAACAAAACTAGAGGCAATTAGATTGCTCAGAATTATGTACATACTCAGGTCTGACTCTGCTCCGTGCAATTCCTCCAGGTGGTTAGATTATTACAATTCCGTAGAAAACCTCTGCCAAGCAGTTTAGTTTAGTTTAGTTTTTCATTTCCAATGAGCACGTTTTAACTAACTTCTTCTGTTCCTGGCACATGGAATTGTTTGCATCAGGAACAAGGAATTGCATGCTTTCCAGCTTCATATCCATGGGGGTGGTAAGCAAGCAGACCACTGGGGAAACACGTTTTGTCCTGTGATATCACGACATCCTTCCGTTCTTTTGTATACATGTCACGTGTTGAGGCACGCCTGTCATTATTCTGATGAATTGTCAGCTTCTTCAGACACTTGTACATACCAAAGGACTTGGATTTATGTCTCGCGTCCCCATGATCAAGAAGTCCGGTTGGGAATCTAAGCCATCTGGAGGGCACCCACGATACTTACTTCTGCTTTAGACTTTTGATCCCTGAAAATTTAACCATGTTACGTTGGCTGGAAAAGAGGCTAACTTTTCTGTCTCTCGTCCCTGTCCTGTAGCTATTCGGGTCTGGATCACATGAGCGCACAAGATAGTGGAAAAGGAGAGAGCGAATGCAACGACAGCAACTTCCATACTAGCAGGGACGGAACGAAACAGACCTCCCTAGAAAAAGCTGGGAAACAGAATGGTAAGTTGAACACCTGCAAACCGTGGTTTGTGATGAATTTAAATATGAGCCAGCAGTGTGCGGCCGCAGCTAAAAAAACCCAATGCAATCCTAGGTTGCATTAATAGAGAGATAGAATCAGGAACACCTGAAGTCGTAGAACCGCTCTACAAAGCCCTGGTAAGACCACACTTGGAATACGGCATCCA
>JALGBA010003442.1:0-36266 GCA_023970755.1 Azemiops feae | reverse complement strand
TAACCTGGTTTGTTTTGAATTTTGGATCAATTTACTGGCCAGCCTTCTATCTTTCCATGACTTTTCATGACTTTATGGAGTCCTAAGTGCTCTATGAGCTTGGTTATTTTCTTGCAGACATTTAATTACCCATCTAGATAACATCACCAGTGCTAGAAAGGAATGGGGTTTGCTGTCTCTTTATATGCTAGAGCAGGGGTCTTCAAACTTGGCCCTTTTATGACTTGTGGACTTCAACTCCCAGAATCCCTCAGCCAGCATGCCTGGCTGAGGAATTCTAGGAGTTGAAGTCCACAAGTCATAAAAGGGCCAAGTTTGAAGACCCCTGCTTGTGGACTTCAACTCCCAGAATTCCTCAGCCAGGCACGCTGGCTGAGGAATTCTGGGAGATGAAGTCCACAAGTCATAAAAGGGCCAAGTCTGAAGACCCCTGTGCTAGAGCCTTGCCCTGTCAGTGTTGGTGGGAATGTTCTAGATCAGTGTTTCTCAACCTTAGGAACTTTAAGATGCATGGACTTCAACTCCCAGGATCCCCCACAAACCATGCTTGGCTAGAGCATCCTGGGAGTTGAAGTCGATAGATCTTAAAGTTGCTACTTTTGAGAACACTGTTCTAGGTGTTTCCTTGATTAGGCTATTGTTTAGTGTTGGGGGTGGGTGGGTTTCTCTGACCAGGAATGGTCTCTCTTTTGGAATTAGAGCTCAGCCTAATGGACCACAAGACAACATTATCCAAAGTTCCGCTTTGTATTGTCAACATAAAGCTTTGGATGCTCCCACTGTGAGACCATGCTGCCTTTAAGCAATTTGCTTGATCTCTCGCAAGTCACTCATTATTGAATCAGTTAATCACATTTCAGTATCTCTACACCCCCCCCCTCCCGATCCGCTCCATTCTAACAATTCTGTTGCACCTTGCAGGAAGCTATAAATCATCAGCCGGTACAATTATTGCATGTTATCTCAAAGCACTGTAATTATATAATTAAGTTGCAATGGGAGGTGCTTTCCTTTTGGCTTCACAATATGCTGCTTAATGTAGTGATTAAACTAAATCTCTACAACTGGTGCTAATTGGAAAAAAACACAGTGTTTTTTTAAAAATATTTTTGAGGGACAGCCTCTGGGGTGGAAAACAGTGTCTGCGCTAGGATTTTATTTTATTTTTTCATGACGGTAATGTTTTGATGTTCCAAAGAACACAAGAACAATGTTTTCGATGTTGTTAAGAACAGACGATTCGGCAGGACTTGGAGGTCACGCAATGAGATTTCAGAAGGGATAGGCTAAGATTTCCCAGGTTTGCTATGCCAAAAAAATCAGAATAACAGAGTTGGGAGGGACCTTAGAGGTTTTCTAGTCCAACCCCCTGCTCAAGCAGGTGACCCTATACTATTTCCAACAAATGGTTGTCCAGTCTCTTCTTAAAAACCTCCAATGTTGGAGCACCCACAACTTCTGGAGGCAAGTTGTTCCACTGATTAATTGTTCTAGCTGTTAGTTTCCATCTGTTGCTTCTTGTCTTGGCTTCAGGTGCTTTGGAGAATAGCTTGACCCACCTCTTCCTTGTGGCAGCCCCTCAAATATTGGAAGACTGCTATCATGTCAGCCCTTGTCCTTCTTTTCATTAAACTAGACATACCCAATTCCAGCAACCATCCTTCATATGTATTGCAAAGATGCTTTTTCACGAGGCAACTGGACTTTCTTGTTTTCCTCTGAAGACGTTTTGCTTCTCATGCAAGAAGCTTCTTCAGTTCCGACTGGATGGTGGGGAATGGAAGGATTTATACTCCTGGCAGACAGCTGGTCATTTGCCTTCTTTTAGAGAGTCGTTGAGGCCACCTGGAGGCTTATCTGCGTCTTCAGGGTCACCTGAGTGGTGCAAATGGCTGTGTAGCCTTCTTGGAACAATTGAAAGGACTGTGTTGTAGACTGGAGATAGATCAGGGGTCTTCAAACCTGGCCCTTTTATGTCTTGTGGACTTCAACTCCCAGAATTCCTCAGCCAGCGTGCCTGGCTGAGGAATTCTGGGAGTTGAAGTCCACAAGTCATAAAAGGGCCAGGTTTGAAGACCCCTGAGATAGATGATGTCAGAGCCCTCCCCTCATCTATCTCCAGTCTACAACACAGTCCTTTCAACAGTTCCAAGAAGGCTCCACAGCCATTTGCACCACTCAGGTGACCCTGAAGACACAGATAAGCCTCCAGGTGGCCTCTCTAAAAGAAGGCAAATGTCCAGCTGTCTGCAAGGAGTATAAATCTTTTCATTCCCCACCATCCAGTCAGAGCTGAAGAAGCTTCTTGGATGAGAAGTGAAATGTCTTCAAAGAAAAACAAGGAAGTCCAGTTGCCTCCTGAAAATGCATCTTTGGAATAACTATGACCTGGATGACTGAGAATCTCCATAGACATCCTTCATATGATTTAGTCTCCAGTCCCCTAATCATCCTTGTTGCTCTTCTCTGCACCCTTTCCAGAGACTCAACATTTTTTTCCCTTGCAGTGACCAGAACTGGATGCAATATTCCAAGTATGGTCTTACTAAAGCAGTATATAGCAGTACTAAGACCAATATTTATTTAAATTGGTCTTTCTGTTCTACAAATAACTTAAGGCTTCCTTCAAAGCCCTGTCAAAATTGTCATGGATGGAACTTTTTAATCTTAAGTAGCAAGAGTACTAATATGTGATCTTGCTACTTATGGTTGAGAAGTTCCACTCACTGCAATTTGGACAGGGCTTTGAAGGAAGCATTACGCTATTTGTAAAACAGAGAGGCCAATTTAAATAAATATTGGTTTCAAGCTGTGTAGACTGTCAATACAGTTTAGTGGCTAATGTATTCCAGTGCAGTTTAGAAGACTGAGGATCAAAGCCACAGAAGTTGATGGAGTACCTTTGAACAGTAGTGGGATTCAGCCGGTTCGCACCACTTCGGCAGAACCGATAGCTAATTTTTTGTTGCCCAGGCCCAGAACGGACTTCTGGAAGCGGCATCCACACAGAGAACCGATTGCTCACATATTTGAATCCCACCACTGCCTTTGAGCCAGTTCCTCATTCATAGCTCAACCTAGGTCATTGAGAGTTGTTGTTGTGAAGCCAAGTTGGTGTAGGGAATGCTATGAATGTTGCCCTGAGCTCCTGGTGGGAACATGAGCTATAAATCCAATAAAGTAAATGATTGAATGAAAAAGTAAGGTTCTACATTTAGGCAAGAAAAACCAAATGCATAGGTATAGTATAGGTGGTACCTTGCTCAATAGTAGTAACTGTGAGAGGGATCTCGGAGTCCTAGTGGACAATCACTTAGATATGAGCCAGCAGTGTGCTGCAGCTGCCAAAAAAGCCAACACAGTGCTAGGCTGCATTAACAGAGGGATAGAATCAAGATCACGTGAAGTGTTAATACCACTTTACAATGCCTTGGTGAGGCCACACTTGGAATATGGCATCCAGTTTTGGTCACCACGATGTAAAAAAGATGTTGAGACTCTAGAAAGAGTGCAGAGATGAGCAACAAAGATGATTAGGGGACTGGAGGCTCAAACATATAAAGAACGGTTGCTGGAATTGGGTGTATCTAGTTTAATGAAGAGAAGGATGAGGGGTGACATGATAGCAGTATTCCAATATCTCAGGGGCTGCCCCAAAGAAGAGGGAGTCAAGCTATTCTCCAAAGCACCCGAAGGCAGGACAAGAAGCAACGGATGGAAACTAACCAAGGAGAGAAGCAACCTGGAACTAAGGAGAAACTTCCTGACAGTTAGAACAATTAACCAGTGGAACAACCTGCCTCCAGAAGCTGTGAATGCTCCAACACTGGAAGTTTTTAAGAAGAGACTGGACAGCCATTTGTTTGAAATAGTATACAGTTTCTTGCCTGAGCAGGGTGTTGGACTAGATGACCTCCAAGGTATTATTATTATTATTATTATTATTATTATTATTATTATTATTATTATTATTATTATTATTATCAGGGCTTTTTTTCTCACAGAACGCTCAGAACGGAGTTCCGGCACCTTTTTTGGATGGAACCTTGTAGGGTAGGCAAGGTGGGTTGTATGACATGTGTGAATTCCGGCACCTTTTTGTTTTACAAAAAAAGCACTTATTATTATTATTATTATTATTATTATTATTATTATTATTATTATTATTATTATTATTATTATTATTATTATTATTATTATTATTATTATTATTATTATTAATCATCGCACAGTCAGCCAGATGTTCAGACTGGATTTGGCATTTTTGTCTATGTATCGAGTCCTTACCAAGGACCTGGGATAGGCAGATGTGGATGTTTGATGGTATTATTATTATTATTATTATTATTATTATTATTATTATTATTATTATTATTGTTGTTGTTGTTGTTGTTGTTGTTGTTGTTATTATTATTATTATAGTAAGGGGATGTCTAAGGAGGTTCTCAGACTGGACAGCCACTTATCTGGAATGATATGGGGTCTCCTGCTTGAGCAGGGGGTTGGGCTAGATGACCTCCAAGGTCCCTTCCAACTTTATTCTGACACAAACTTTGTCATCCAAGTCATGGCTGTCCCAAAGGTGCTTTTCCAAGAGGCAACTGGACTTTCTTGTTTTTCCTTTCGCTTCTGATCCAAGAAGCTTCTTCAGTTCCCCACCATCCAGTCAGAACTAAAGAAGCTTCCTGGATGAGAAGCGAAACATCTTCAAGGAAAAACCAGAAAGTCCGGTTGGAAAAGCCTCTTTAGAGAAGGGAGAGCTAACTTTTTCTGATCATAGAGCCCCTTGGACCATCACACACACAATGGCCTACAATCTCGTTTTTAAATGGTCTAAATCCCATAGGTTTCTGCCACTGAGACCTCTCCAACATTTGGTGGCAGGTAGTCCACAACTTACGACCCCAAGTGAGCTCAAAATTTCTGATGCTAAGCGAGACGGTTGCCCCATTTTACGACCTTTCCTGCCACAGTTGTTAAGTGAATCCCCGCGCTTGTTAAGTTAACAACAGGGTTGTTAAGTGAATCTAGCTTCCCCATTGACTTTGCTGGTCGGAAGGTCGCAAAAGGGGATCACGTGACCCCTGGGACACACTGCAACCGTCATAAATACATGCCAGTTGCCAAGCCTCTGAATAATAATAATAATAATAATAATAATAATAATAATAATAATAATAATAATAATAATAATAATAATAATAATAATAATAATAATAATAATAATAATAATAATAATAATAATAATAATAATTAAAAAAAAAAGTTGGAAGGGACTTTGGAGGTCATCTAGTCCAACCCCCTGCTCAGGCAGGAAACCCTATACCATTTCAGACAAATGGCTGTCCAGTCTCTTCTTAAAAACTTCCAGTGTTGGAGCATTCACAGCTTCTGGAGGCAGGTTGTTCCACTTCTTCCACTTCTGGAGGCAGGTTAATTGTCCTCACTGTCAGGAAATTTCTCCTTAGCTCTAGGTTGCTTCTCTCCTTTCTATCCATTGCTTCTTGTCCTGCCTTCAGGCGCTTTGGAGAATAGCTTGACTCCCTCTTCTTTGTGGCAGCCCGAGATATTGGAAGACTGCTATCATGTCCCCCCTCGTCCTTCTCTTCATTAAACTAGACACACCCAATTCCAGCAACCGTTCCTTATATGTTTTAGCCTCCAGTCCCCTGATCATCTTTGTTGCTCTTCTCTGCACTCTTTCTAGAGTCTCAACATCTTTTTTACATCGTGGTGACCAAAACTGGATGCAGTATTCCAAGTTATAAGTCACTTTTTTTCAGTGCTGCTGTAACTTCGAACAGTTACTAAGTGAACTGTTGTAATTTGAGGATGACCTGCCATGTATTTAATTTTATTTGTCTGGAGAGCAGGACCCATCTTGCTTTTATAATACGTTTGTCCTTTGGAAGCCTTAAAAGAGGGATTTGGCTAGCCATGCAAATGAATCCCAATTTTGTATTTTCTACTTGAACTCTGCCAGCTTTATTCAATTTACAGGCAGTCCTCGACTTACAACAGTTCATTTAGTGACCGTTCAAAGTTACAACGCACTGAAAAAAGGGACTTATGACCGTTTTTCACACTTACGACCGTTGCAGCATCCCCAGGGTCACGTGATCAAAATTCAGACGCTTGGCAACTGACTTGTATTTATCACGGTTACAGCGTCCCGGGGGGGGGTCACGTGATCCGCTCTTGCGACCAAAGTCAATGAGCGAAGCCCGATTCACTTAACAACCGTGTGACTGACTTAATTTAATTTCGATGATTCGTTTAACAACAGTGGCAAGAAAAGTTGTAAAACGGGGTATACTCACTTAACAAAGGTTTCACTTAGCAACATAAATGTTGTGGTCACAAACTGGGGACTACTTGTATGTTGTGTATACTTGCTAATATCTTTTGAAGAGTAAGCTCAAATTTTTCTGTAGTCTATGAGGTTTTTGCACATTGTTTTTGTTGGAAAAACATCAGCCACATATAGTTTGTGCTTCAATGGTGAAAAAAGTAAGGTTCTACATTTAGGCAAGAAAAACCAAATGTATAGGTATAGTATAGGGGGTACCTTGCTCAATAGTAGTAACTGTGAGAGGGATCTCGGAGTCCTAGTGGACAATCATTTAAATATGAGCCAGCCGTGTGCTGCAGCTGCCAAAAAAGCAAACACAGTGCTAGGCTGCATTAACAGAGGGATAGAATCAAGATCACGCGAAGTATTAATACCACTTTACAATGCCTTGGTAAGGCCACACTTGGAATACTGCATCCAGTTTTGGTCACCACGATGTAAAAAAGATGTTGAGACTCTAGAAAGAGTACAGAGAAGAGCAACAAAGATGATTAGGGGACTGGAGACTAAAACATATAAGGACACAGTTGCTGGAATTGGGTATGTCTAGTTAATGGAAGAGAAGGACGAGGGGTGAGGACATGATAGCAGACAGTTCCAATATCTCAGGGGATTGCCAACAAGAGGGAAGTCAAGCTATTCTCCAAAGCACTGAAGGCAGGACAAGAAAGCACCGGATGGAAAATAAACAAGGAGAGAAAGCAAACCTAGAACTAAGGAGAAAACTTCCTGAAGTGAGGAACAATTAACCAGTGGAACAACCTGCTCCAGAAGCGGTGATGATGCTCAACACTTGAAGTTTTTAAGAAGAAATTGGACAGCCATTTGTCCGAAAAAATCGGTTATAGGGCTACATTGCCTGAGCAGGGGTTGGACATACTGATGACCTCCAAGGGCCACTTCCAACTTAGTATTATTATTATTATTATTATTATTATTATTATTATTATTATTATTATTATTATTATTATTATTATTATTATTATTATTATTATTATTATTATTATGTGAGACAAAAGTTAAATGTTAGAATGAGCCCCGTGTATCTATCATTCTCCATTCATCCTTCTCTGTTATATTAACTACTAAAAGTTACCTGTAATTGAATACCGATAAAAATGAAGCTATATGTTATGCTGTAGGAATGTTTTTGTTGTTGTGCAAAAAATGCCAAACATTTTCTCTTTAAATCTTCCACCTCAATCTCGCCCCATCTCAGACCATAAAGTCGACATCCATCAAGGAATTAAAACTTTGCAAAAAAAAAAAAAAAAAGTTCGTCGATAAAATGCTGATAGCAAATGATAATTGCCTTCCGTCTGAATATTGGTTTTGGGAAAAGTGACTCAATTAACCTACAGCCTGCAGTGAATTAATTCACCCTTCTTTTTTTAAAAAGTTAAAGCACCCGCTGTTGTTTAGAGGCAGAAAGCAACTGGCAAATTTCAAGGGAACATAAGACTAGGACTGTATTTTTCACAGGCGTCTTTTTTAAAAAAATGAAAATTCAAAGTATAGTTTTCTGTGGAAAAGAAATGTTTCTGTGTAAAAAAAAAAGAAGATTTGAGGCACTGGGGTTAGGAGGAAGAGATAAACCTTTGTGCCTTATCTCATCAGGGTGGATAGAGGGAAGACTTGGAGATCAGAAACTCTGCCATGGTTTGAAGGAATAATGAACAAAGAACAGCCTAATGTTGATTATCAGTTGAATTCTTGGACTCCACAATTCTTTTGTCGGTTTCTTTCTTTTCTGCCAGCTGACCTTCAAGACTTCGACAAGCTTGAAAGAAGCTCCGTTTCTTATTGTGCTGCCCTGTTCCCATCCCTTTTGCTTCTGCCCTGTTGCGTTGAGCACAACAATGCCAACACAAAGCCCGATGACACCCAGGGAACGAGAGATTAAAAACAACGTGAGAACGATGGAGATTCTCGGCGTTTGTCAGCCAAATAGGATGCTGCATGTTGCATGAAAGATGTGTGTGTGTGTGTGGGGGGGGGGGGGGGGGAGAGTGCAAATAATTAGCATCAAGGTTTGGTCTTTGAATAGAAGGTGTGAAATATTTTTAAAATCCTTCTTTGTTCCCTAGGAGAAAAAAAGATGGCGTGATTCTTAAGTAGAAAAAGGGGAGGTTTTTGGTACGTTATACCAAAGAGATTGTCTATGGAGATTCTCAGTCGTCCAGGTCATAGTTATCCCAAAGATGCTTTAGAAATCCTTCCATTCTCCACCCTCCAGTCAGAGCTGAAGAAGCTTATTGGATGAAGAAGTGAAACATCTTCAAAGGAATACAATACACTTGTCTGAGATGGTATAGGTTCTCCTGCTTGAGCAGGGGGCTGGACTAGAAGACCTCCAAGGTCCCTTCCAGCTCTATTCTATTCTATTCTATTCTATTCTATTCTATTCTATTCTATTCTATTCCATTCCATTCCATTCCATTCTACTCTATTCAATTCTATTACATTACATTACATTACATTACATTACATCTATTCTATTCTATTCTATTCTATTCTATTCTATTCTATTCTATTCTATTCTATTCTATTCTATTCTATTCTATTCTATTCTATTCTATTCTATTCTATTCTATTCTATTCTATTCTTGTTCCTATCCTATCCTATCCTATCCTATCTTATCCTTGTTCCTATCCTATCCTATCCTATCCTATCCTATCCTATCCTATCCTTGTTCCTATCCTATCCTATCCTATCCTATCCTATTCTATTCTATTCTATTCTATTCTATTCTATTCTATTCTATTCTATTCTATTCTATTCTATTCTATTCTATTCTATTCTATTCTACTCTTGTTCCTATCCTATCCTATCCTATTCTTGTTCCTATCCTATCCTATCCTATCCTATCCTATCCTATCCTATCCTATCCTATTCTATTTTTGTTCCTATCCTATCCTATCCTGTCCTATCCTGTCCTGTTCTGTTCTGTTCTGTTCTATTCTAAAATGATATTTAATGTGGAGAAAAGCAAGGTTTTACACCTAGGCAGGAAAAACAGTTGCCTCCTGAAAAAGCATCTTTGGGACTACCAAAGACATTGGTGAATTCCATCCCCAGTTATAAGGATTGTAATCCTCGACTTACAATCATTCGTTTAGCGACTGTTCAAAGGTGCAACGGCACTGAGAAAAGCGATTTATAACTGGTCCTCCCACTTATGACCGTTGCAGCATCCTCGCTGATCAAAATTCCAGCACTTGGCCATCGGTATATATTTATGAGGGCTGCAGCCTCCGGAGGTCATATGATCACCAATTTGTGACCTTTCCCAGTTGGCTTTTGATAATCAAAGTCGGGGGGGGGGGGAGATGGATTCGCTGAACGACCACGGGATTCACTTAACGGCTGCAGCAATTTACTTAACATCGGTGGCAGTAAGAGTCTTTGTGATGTTCCCAGCTAGGTTCTGACAAGCGAAGTCAACGGGGGAAGCCAGATGCCTTTAATGACTGTGGGATTCACTTAATGACCAGGGCAAAAAAGGTCACAAAACTGGCCACAACTTGCTTAACAACTGCATTGCTAAGTGACGGAAGTTCCTAGTTCCAATTTTGATCGGAAGATAAGGACTCCCTTTATGCAGTTGTGGCTAATGTCTTGATTTTCTTTCTTTCTTTCTTTCTTTCTTTCTTTCTTTCTTTCTTTCTTTCTTTCTTTCTTTCTTTCTTTCTTTCTTTCTTTCTTTCTTTCTTTCTTTCTTTCTTTCTTTCTTCCTTCCTTCCTTCCTTTCTATCTATCTATCTATCTATCTATCTATCTATCTATCTATCTATCTATCTATCTATCTATCTATCTATCTATCTATCTATCTATCTATCTATCTATCTATCTATCTATCTATCTATCTATCTATCTATCTATCTATCTATCTATCTATCTGTCTTCCTTTTTAACTCTTCCCTGTGGATACTACTGACCCTAGTATAGGGAGTCCCCAACTGACGACCACAATTGAGTCCAAAATTTATGTCGTTCAGTGAGACAGTTATTGAACTTTGCCCCATTTTACGACCTTTCTGGCTAGAGTTCTTAAGTGAATCACTGCAGTGGTTAAGCTAGTAACACATTTGTTAAGTGAAACTGGCTCCCCCCTTGACTTTGCTCATCAGAAGATCACAAGAGGGGATCACATGACTCCCCACCCGGGACACCTCAACTGTCATAAATACGAGACAGCTGCCAAGCATTCAAAATTTGATCATCTGACCATGGGGAGGCAATAGTCATAAGTGTGAAAAACAGTCATAAGTCACTATTTTCAGTGCCATTGTAACTTCAAAAAGTCACTAAACAAATTGTTGTAAGTCAAGGATTACCTGTAGTATAAATGGCACTTATTCCAATGGAAATCCAGAGAAAAGAAGGACCAGGAGGTGACATGATCACAGCCTTCCAATATCTGAGGGGCTGCCACAAAGAAGAGGGAGTCAAGCTATTCTCTAAATCACCAGAGGGAAGGACAAGAAGCAACGATGGAAACTAATCAAGGAGAGAAGCAACCTGGAATTAAGGAGAAATTTCTTGGCAGTGAGAACAATTAACCAGTGCAACGGCTTGCCTTCAGAAGTTGTGGGTGCTCCATCACTGGAGGCTTTTAAGAAGAGACTGGACAGTTACTTGTCTGAAATGGTATCAGACTGTGTTTCTCAACTTTGGCAACTTTAAGATGGATGGACTTCAACTCCCAGAATTCCCCAGCCAGCCTTGCTGGCTGGGGAATTCTGGGAGTTCAAGTCCACCCATCTGAAAGTTGCCAAGATTGACAAACACTGGTATAGAGTCTCCTGCTTAAGTAGAGGGTTGGACTAGAAGACCTCCAAGGTCCCTCCCAGCTCTGTTATTCTGAAGTGTATTAGAGAGATTCATTCCCTTAGAAAAACACTGCAGCATTTGTTAGTTGTGCAAATTCCCTGGAAGTTAAATCACCAGCGTAGCAGGAGAGAATTAAATGCTCACCTCAGGTACCTGGGCGGGAACACCGCAGTAGGTGTTTCCTTAGCCTTCAAAAGCTTATGAATATTTCAGGATAATAAAAGTCAAATTAAATGTTTAACGATCTTGTTTACACTTAAAAGACCTTGAGAAAGTTCGAAGCTTCACAATGCTTCCTTTTGTTCATCTGGAACAGACACCCACCTACTCACCCAATATAGTAGGCTGGATAAAGATGGTCGTGAAAAACGTTTCAATGATCTACGGCAGTGGCATGTTCAGTTTAACCCATGAATATCCCCCTCAGCTCAAAAGAATTAATTTCCTAGGAAAGAACGCTAGTGAAAAAGACAATGCATTTCTTGAGGATTCAAATTTTAAAATCGATCAGGTTTCAGTAATGTTCCCCAGGTTGTACACAGGACTTGAACCTCAGTTTTCAAGTCATCTCAACTTGAAGAGAGCTGACTATGGGCCCGGGTTTCTCTTTAATAAATTATTTCAATCAGGCATCCTGTAATTTACTAATCCCTAGCTAAATAAACTCTTCCATCTATGAGCCACTTTGGTCTAATGGGGAAGGCACCAGGCTAGAAACCAGGAGATGGTGAATTCTAGTCCCACCTTAGGGATGAAAGCTGGCTGGGTGACTTTGGGCCAATCACCAGGAGACGGTGAGTTCTAGTTCCATCTTAGCCCTGAAAGAAAGCTGGGTGACTTTAGGCTAATCACCAGGAGAGGTGAATTCTAGTTCCGCCTTATGGATGAAAGCTGGCTGGCTGACTTCGGGCCAATCACCAGGCGACGGTAAGTTCTCGTCTCACCTTAGGCCTGAAAGTTGGCTGTGTGATTTTGGGTCAATTACCGGGAGACTTTGAATTCTAGTCCTGCATTGGACATGAAAGCTGGTTGGGTTGTTTTGGGCCAATCACCAGGAGACAGTGAATTCTAGTCCCACCTTAGGGATGAAAGCCAGCTGGGTGTTTTGGGACCAGTCACACAGGAGACTGTGAGTTCTAGTCTTACCTTAGGCATGAAAGCTGTCTGGGTGACTTTGGGCCAGTCCCTCTTTCTCAACCCAATCCATTTCACAGGGTTGTTGTTTTGGGGGAGATAAGAGGAGGATGGTATTTGTTCACTACCTTGAGTTACTTATTAAAATAATAAAGGCAGGATAATAATAAATAAACCCTAGCAAAAGAGACGATTCCCAGAACTATTATTTAACATTCAACTAAACTAGGGGTAGGCAACCTTGGCTCTTTTATGACTCGTGGACTTCAACTCCCAGAATTCCTGAGCCAGCCATGCTGAGGGGAAAGGGAGAGGTTTCCAAGCTGAGCCATGCTGGCTCAGTAATTCTGGGAATTGAAGTCCATGAGTCATAAAAGAGCCAAGGTTGCCTACCCCTGAACTAAACTGAAGAAGCTTCTTGGATGAGAAGCGAAACGTCTTCAAAGAAAAAACAAGAAAGTCCAGTTGCCTCCTGAAAAAACACCTTTGGGACAGCCATGATCTGGATGACGGAGAATCTCCATAGACATTTAGCTATGCACTTTGGGGTGAACACCTTTCGAAGGGTGCCAGAGTATGAACGGCTTTCCAGAAAAATTGCAGACTACAGGATCAGATGGCTGCAAGGAATATAAATCCTTCCCTCCTCCACCATTCAGTCAGAACTGAGGAAGCTTCTTGGATGAGAAGCGAAATGTTTTCAAGGAAAAACGAAGTCTAGTTGCCCTTTTGAAAAAGCACCTTTGGGACAACCACGAACTGGATGACTGAGAATCTCCATAGACCAGGGGTAGGCAACCTTGGCTCTTTTATGACTCGTGGACTTCAACTCCCAGAATTCCTGAGCCAGCCATGCTGAGGAGAAATGGAGAGGTTTCCATGCTGAGCCATGCCGGCTCAGGAATTCTGGGAGTTGAAGTCCATGAGTCATAAAAGAGCCAAGGTTGCCTACCCCTGCCATAGACGTTCAACTAAACACTGCAGATAAGATGGACAGACAGATAGAACGGTATCAAATAAAATAAAAGTTGGTGAGCTTGTCATTCCGGGAAGCACGGATCTCTTTAAATCTCTTTTTCCTTCAGGCTTTCGGTCAAGATTTTCAGAGTTTTCAGAAAACATGGCCATGTAAGACAGCAATGAGGCTTCCCCCCCCCCCTTTTGCTCAGAAAGCAGCTTATCTTTTCCTTGGATGACAGAAAAGTGGCGTGAGACAAGATCAAAGCCTGGATTTTCCAGCTGATAATTCGCTATGCGCCGCTATCAAAAGAGTATCATCGTTTCAGCCTAGCAGAGGCTTCCGAGGTGTAAAAACGGATCTTTGGGAACATCCCCACCAAGATGATGTGGGAAGTCAGCCCCCCCAGAGAAGGAAATATTAAAAGGGCAGAAAAATATATTTCCTCAAAGGATCTTAAAGAGGCAGAAAAGCATGCCCAGTTTTTCTTAATAGCCCCAAGTCTCCCTCCCCCAAGCAGAAACCAGCTCTGTAGAAATGCAGATGTGATAATCCATTCAGGAAGGTTGGAGGCCCCCAGATAGAAGATTAAGAAGACAAAGACACCTAAAATCTACATACCCCACCCAAACACTAAGACAGGACATAATAGGATTAACCCACAGATGCCAAAGGGCACCCTCAGACTCAGGTCAAAGTTCATGCCACAGGAACAACTCCAAACAAAAGGCTCCAGAGGGTATAAAACCCAACTCCCTACATGTGCTCTCTTCTCTTTTCTTCCAGAGCCATCTCTGTCTGGCTCTTCTCTTCAATAAACTGCAACCTTCTTTCTAAAGCAGTCGCCATGTTGTTTATTCCCGGCTTGGACTGAACCATGATAAAGACTTTTCCTTCAACAATGGGATGGGCAGATTATTCCTTTAATAATTGAAATAATTTGTGCCAGTTGCCACAAGTTCAGTTCAAGAAATTAGTTTGGGCCATTAAAACCCTAACTGGGGTAGGAGCTGGAGACCTAAGGAACTTTCTATCTTGCAATGAAGATGTCTTTTCAAAAGGACCTTTTATTTATTTATACCCTATCAATATATATATAAGAGTATTGATACATGTCAGTATATAGAGGGAGTCCTCGGCTTACGACCACAATTGAGCCCAAACTTTCCATTGCAAAGCAAGGCAGATGTTAAGCACGTTTTGCCCCGTTTACAACCTTTTTTTGCCACAGTTGTTAAAGTGAATCGCTAGAGTTGTTAAGTTAGCAACAAGGTTGTTAAGTGAATCTGGCTTCCTCATTGACTTTGCTTGTAGCCGGGAGGCTACAACTGTCATAAATACATGTCAGTCCCTAAATGTCTGAATTTTGATCACGTGACCACGGGAGATGCTGCAATGGTCGTTAGTGTGAGAAACGGTCATACGGCACTTTCTTCAGTGCCGTTGTGACTTTGAGCAGTCACTAAATGAATGGTTTTAAGTCAAAGACTCTCTATATATCAGTTTGATTTTGTAAATCATATTGACCCTTCTGATCAGATCAGACTTAGCTCACCCAATTTTACTGTTGATATCAGAAGCCCTCTCCTCCCCACACTGACAGAGAAAGCCACTTGTAAGTAAGCAGAGAGCAAACCACACTCCCTTGTAGCACTGATGATGTTACCTAGTTGGGCCATGAAAGGTCTGCAAGAAAACAACCGAGCTCAGAGAGCACCACGGATCCCACAGTCCTCCCCCTCCTCCCCCTCCCTCCTCCTCCTCCTCCTCCTCTCTCCTCTCCTCCTCCTCTCCTCCTCCTCCTCCACAAACCCCACTCCATTATAGCACTGATGATGTTACCTACTTGGGTCATGAAAGGTCTGCAAGAAAACAACCAAGATCAGAGAGCACCAAGGATCCCACAGTCGTCGTCGTCTTCGTCCTCCTCCTCCTCCTCCTCCTCCAACCCCACTCCATTATAGCACTGATGATGTTACCTAGTTGGCTCATGAAAGGTCTGCAACAAAACAACCGAGCTCAGAGGGCACCAAAGACCCCATAGTCCTCCTCCTCCTCCTCCTCCTCCAACCCCACTCCATTATAGCACTGATGATGTTACCTAGTTGGCTCATGAAAGGTCTGCAACAAAACAACCGAGCTCAGAGGGCACCAAAGACCCCATAGTCCTCCTCCTCCTCCTCCTCCTCCTCCTCCTCCTTTTTTCTGCAAACCCCACTCCCTTATAGCACTGATGATGTTACCTAGTTGGCTCATGAAAGGTCTGCAACAAAACAACCGAGCTCGGAGAGCACCATGGACCTGACACTTTATCTCCTTCAATTTCTACTACATCACCCATCTCACCTAAATAACTCCAGAATCTTTAAACCTGGAGAAGAATCCTTCCTTGAATGATCCTGGGATTCTGGTGTTATTCAAATTGTTCTTCAAGGGTACCTGATCCTCAGATCTGACCTTAAAAGGGAAGGAGAGAAATAAATAGCTGGGGGTCTTGAGCTATTGGATCAGCTAGTGGATCAGAGGAATGCTGTGGATATAATTTACTTGGACTTCAGTAAGGCATTTGATAAAGTAGATCACAACCTACTACTTGATAAAATAGAAAAATGTGGGTTAGACAGCATCACCACCAGATGGATTCGTAGCTGGCTGACCGGCCGTACTCAGCGTGTGGTCCTCAATGGAACCGCATCTACATGGAGGGAAGTGTGCAGTGGGGTGCCCCAGGGCTCTGTCCTGGGGCCAGTGCTCTTCAACATCTTCATCAACGATGTTGGACGAGGGGATAGATGGGGAACTCATCAAATTTGCGGATGACCAAGCTGGCAGGAATAGCCAACACTCCAGAAGACAGGCTTAAGATACAGGAGGACCTGGACAGACTTGAAGATTGGGCGCTATCTAACAAAATGAAATTCAATGGTGAAAAAAGTAAGGTTCTACATTTAGGCAAGAAAAACCAAATGTACAGGTATAGTATAGGGGGTACCTTGCTCAATAGTAGTAACTGTGAGAGGGATCCGGAAGTCCTAGTGGACAATCACTTAAATATGAGCAGCAGTGTGCTGCAGCAGCTGCCCAAAAAAGCCAAACACAGTGATGGGTGCAATTAACAGAGGGATAGAATCAGAGTCACGTGAAGTATTAATACCACTTAACAATGCCTTGGTAAGACCACACTTGGAATACTGCATCCAGTTGGTCACCACGATGTAAAAAAGATGTTGAGACTTAGAAAGAGTGCAGAGAAGGGCAACAAAGCTGATTAGGGGACTGGAGGCTAAAGCATATCAAGAACGTTTGCTGGAATTGGGTATGTCTAGTTTAATGAAAAGAAGGACTAGGGGTGACATGATAGCAGTATTCCAATATCTCAGGGGCTGCCACAAAGAAGAGGGAGTCAAGCTATTCTCCAGGCGCTGAGGGCAGGACAAGAAGTAATGGATGGAAACTAGTCAAGGAAAGAAGCACAGAATGAGGAGAAAACTTCCTGACAGTTAGAACAATTAAACCAGTGGAACAACCCTGCCTCCAGAAGTGGTGAATGCTCCAACACTGGAATTTTAAGAAGAGACTGGACAGCCATTTGTCTGAAATGGTATAGGGTTTCCTGCCTGAGCAGGGGGTTGGACTCGATGACCTCCAAGGTCCCTTCCAACTTTATTATTATTATTATTATTATTATTATTATTATTAAGGCCTTTTCTCTAGGTGATTGGCAAAATGTTAGGAAAAATGGTTGGGAGTGGACTGCCAAATTTGCTCAAATGGGTTTTCTGAAGTGAATCGTCTCACTTGTTGCTTCCCTGCTGCATTTTGGTATTGTTCTCAATCTGAAGGCAGCCAGGTGTGAAATGTACTCTGCTTTTCATCCTCTCCGAACAATATTACAAAGGCCTTGTATTCCTATCAGGACTCACACAGTCCTTGTGTACCAAGGGCACACTTGGCAGGGAGAAATGAGGTCAAAAGAAGAGCCAGACCTTTTAGAAAGAACTCAAAACTCACCAGATCGGGGTGAGAAACCCTGCTTTATGCGGTTAGCAGACCGCACGACACAAAAACGTGAAGGTACCACAACAGCTCTGCACACACGTTGGCAAAAAATACAGGCAGTCCTCGACTTAACAACTGTGTTTAGCGACATTGAAACATACAGTGGTATTGAAAAAAGTGACATAATAATAATAATAATAATAATAATAATAATAATAATAATAATAATAATAATAATAATAATAATAATAATAATAATAATAATAATAATAATAATAATAATAATGTTGGAAGGGACCTTGGAAGTCATCTAGTCCAACCCCCTGCTCAGGCAGGAAGCCCTATTACCATTTCAGACAAATGGCTGTCCAGTCTCTTCTTAAAAACTTCCAGTGTTGGAGCATTCACCGCTTCTGGAGGCAGGTTGTTCCACTGGTTAATTGTTCTAACTGTCAGGAAGTTTCTCCTTATGACTGTTTTTTACACTAATCACCGTTGCAGCATTGCTACTGTGGGAAGAGAGGAGGAAAAATTCACTACAATGCGTTATCCTTCTCTTTAAAGTTTCCTTTTTTCAAAATAAATAAATAAATGCATCTCTGAAAATAACACTTAAATAGGGAATGATATATATATATATAGAGAGAGAGAGAGATGGGTGAGAATCAACATTCTGTACAACCCTTAATTCTCTGTGTCATATTAGTCCCCTTTGTGTCAAATATGAAAGCTTGCGTATTACAGGTAGTCCTTGACTCATTTAGTGATCGTTCAAAGTTACAACGGCACTGAAAAAAGTGACTGATGACCGTTTTTCACACTTACGACCATTGCAGCATCCCCAAGGGTCACGTGATCAAAGCTCGGACACTTGGCAACTGACTCATACTTATGATGGCTGTAGTGTCATGTGGTCACGTGATCCCCTTTTGCAGCCTTCGGACAAGGAAAGTCAATGGGGGAAGCCAGATTCACTTAACAACCGTGTTACTAGCTTAACAACCGCAGTGATAAAGCCTCTGAATTTTGATCACGTCACCGTGGGGAGGCTGCAGCAGTCATAAGTGTGAAAAACGATCAAAAGTCCCTTTTTTTTCAGTGCCATTGTAACTTTGAACGGTCACTAAATGAGTCAAGGAGTACATGTAATACACAAGGTTTCACATTCAATACAAGGACCATGGTTTTCCCAGTGGCAATGTATGGCTGTGAAAGTTGGACCATGAGAAAGGCTGAGCGCCAAAGAATTGAGGCCTTTGAGCTATGGTGCTGGAGAAGACTCCTGCGAGTCCCTCGGACTGCAAGGCCATCAAACCGGTCAGTCCTAGAGGAGATCAACCCTGACTGCTCCTTAGAAGGCCAGATCCTGAAGTTGAAACTCAAGTACTTTGGCCACCTAATGAGAAGGAAGGGGACTCAATGGAGAAGAGCCTAATGCTGGGAAAGATGGAGGGCAATAGAAGAAGGGGACGACAGAGAATGAGGTGGCTGGATGGAGTCACTGAAGCAGTAGGCCTGAGCTTAAATGGACTCCAGAAGATGGCAGAG
Source organism: Azemiops feae (assembly GCA_023970755.1). Classification (NCBI taxonomy): domain Eukaryota; kingdom Metazoa; phylum Chordata; class Lepidosauria; order Squamata; family Viperidae; genus Azemiops; species Azemiops feae. The sequence goes on along the minus strand of JALGBA010003442.1, from coordinate 17,441 downwards.
GACAGGAAGGCCTGGAGGAACGTTGTCCATGGGGTCGCGATGGGTCGGACACGACTTTGCAACTAACAACAACAACAAGATGACACAGTGAGGTAAGGGTTGTGTAGAATGTTGACACTCACCCATCTCTCCCTCTTCATCTCTTACGCCCTGTTTAAGTGTGATTTTTTCAGAGATGCATTTTAATTTTTGGGGGGGAGAAAAGGAAACTTTAAAGAGAAAGATAACGGATGCTAATGAATTTCTCATCCTCTCTTCCCACAGTAGCAGTTGGGGAAATTCGCTGGAATTTTAATTAGCCTCCCATCAACGTGTACATCATTCATAACATCTCTTGCTGTTTGGAGACCCCGCAAGAGGAAAACTAGTTTGGCGAAAGTCACAAAAGTGGGGAGTTTATTTGGGCTGCCCTAAATTGCATCAGTTTGTAGAAAATTTAGTTCTTTGCAAATTGCATTTTAGTTATACATTGTAGTCCTGCCCTAAATTACATCCGCTGGAGAGAATACATCTGCGGTGCATGTGTGTGTGTGTGTGTGCGTGTGCATACACACGCACAAATACACACAAAGGCACACATGCAAACACACATGGTATCAACCCCATAGTTATTTTATTATAAAAAACAGTGGGGGCTGCAATGTCATCACCAGGGGGATCTGTGAAGGCTTGAAAAAATTATTTATATCTTGAGTTAAGTCTTGGGGGGGGGGGGTCCGTGGCCATGGCTGGTATTTAAAGGGGGTCTCTGGTAAAGAAAAGCTTGAGAACCACTGATATAAATTATATTGGAAGTTTGTGTTGGTTGCAAGTTTCTTCAAAACACTTCCTTGTTCACTGGATGCATGAGCTAAGTGCAGTAGACATGTCCTTGGCAGACAAAAATCGCAAAATTGCGTCTCACTTATTTTGGCCATGTCACGTGGGGGAATTCACTGGAGAAAGCAATTACGTTTGGAAGAGTTAACGGTAAAAGGAAACCAGGCTGCCAAAGAACATGGTGGCTGGACACCATCAAAACTGACACCAGCCAGACCATAGAAAATAAACATAAATTGATGAATATAAATCACCGGGACCTGATGGATTACATCCCAGAGTTCTGAAGGATCTGGCAGATGTCATCTCAGAACCATTATATCATATCTTTAAAAAAACTTGGAGTACTGGGGAACTACCAGAGGATTGGAAAACAGCTGATGTGGTTCCCATCTTCAAAAAAGGGGAAGAAAAAAAAAAACAGACCCAGGAAACTACAGACCAATCAGCCTGACATCAATACCTGGGACGATAGTGGAAAAAATAATCAAAAAACAGATCTAGAAACAAATAAAGTTATAATTTGCAGCCAGCACGGGTTTGTTAAAAACAGATCATGCCAAACCAATCTTATTTCATTCTTTGATAAAATAACCAAATTAGTAGACCAGCGAAATGCTGTGGACACAGTATACTTAGATTTCAGTAAGGCATTTGACAAAGCAGACCACACTCTACTGCTTAGTAAGCTAGAAAAAGGTGGAATAGATAACATCACCACCAGATGGATCTGTAGCTGGCTGACAAACCATACTCAACGAGTAGTCCTCAATGGTACTACATCCACAGGGAGAGAAGTAAGCAGTGCGGTACCACAAGGCTCCATCTTAGGCCCAGTACTCTTCAATATCTTCATCAATGACTTAGATGAGGGAATAGAAGGGGAACTCATCAAATTTGCAGATGACACCAAACTGGCAGGAGTAGCCAACACTCCAGAAGACAAGCTCAGGATCCAAAAAGATCTTGACAGACTTGAACAATGGACCCTATGCAACAAAACAATATTTAATGTGGAGAAAAGCAAGGTTTTACACCTAGGCAGGAAAAACCAAAACAATTTAGGGAAAACGTGGCTCAAAAACAGTAACTGTGAGAAGGACCTTGGAGTCCTAGTAGGCAATCACTTAAACACGAATAGAAAATATCTATTCATTCTTCCTACTTCCTCTTAACAACCGTGTTACTGACTTACCAGCTGCAGTGATTCACTTAACTGTGGCAAGGAAGTGTTGTGATTCCTCGCCAGCCAGTGGACCCGGCAGCTGAGTCTGAGGAATCAGAGGAGGAGGAGGGGCCTGGAGTGGCATCAGAGGAAGGCTCTGAGGAGCTCCAAGACTTACAGTCTGACAAGGAGCCTGGCTCCTCTACTTGCGCTCAGGCTGAGACACAGCTGTGCTGGGAGTCTGAGTTGGACAGTGATGAATCACAGCTGGGAGATATACAGGATGCACGAAAACGCCGGCAAGCAAAGAGAGTAGGACAGAGAAATGCAACGGGGTGGCTCCAAAGGCAAAGGAGAAGGCATTAGGAAGCCACGCCTTGGCTGAATTATGAAAGGGAAGGTGTGGGAGGTGCTGGTTGCCGAAGACACCCGTTCGTGTTAAGGAATCGAGTTTCTGTGAACTGTGTTTGTTTGCCTTGGACATTGACTCAGGTCTGTGAATAATAAAAGGGGATTGTTTTTTTCCTGCGGTTCCAGCCTGCTTGTTTGGAAGAGGTGTTTCTCCTTGTGAGCTTAACAAGGACTCATGTAGGCTGGGACAGAACAGGAAGGTGGTAAAATGTGGCAATACTCACTTAATGACTGACTCGCTTAGCAATGGAAATTTTGGGTTCAGTTGTGGCTGTAAGTTGAGGACAATCTGTACAGCTAAGAGAACACATACACATATTAGTTGTCCCTTCCCCGTTGCTTGCAAAGCTGCAAGCGACATACTTCCCAATTCAAGTCTGAATTGAATTGATGGTTTTCACTGTAGACCAAGACTGCAAATGTGCATTTCATCAACTGACGGGATTTCTGCAATGGTCCTAGGACAAGGAATAACCATTTTCTAAACATAATCCCGTCTAATCTTTGCTTTGGGGATGACTGAAAGACTGGTGCATCTGAAATTTTGATTTATGATCCCCCGTTTGCTGGATCTAATGATTACAGAGTGCTGAGCGATAGCAAAAATTCACTTTAGCAGATATACTTCTCAGAATGAAAAAAAGAGAAAAGAAATCACCCCCCCTTTGTTGCATTGAAACTAATTAAATGCAGCAAAGCTGTTGATACAAGCCTCACTTGTGAATTTCCCCAGTGATATCTGGCAAGGGGGACTTTTGCTCTGACACAGCAGAGCAATTTTTATATGCCAGCTGCAAACATAGTTTAGGAACTGGCACAAAGTATTTCTTGTCATTAGGACTCAACTCATCTTGCTTAAAAGACAGCATTAAACTGGAAATAGTTCTTTTTTTTTTTTATTGTACCTGGTTCCAAAGTTGAAACTTACTTTCTCTCTGTGTCTGGATTTTCTTAGTTTGTATCCCGCCTTTATTACTTTTAGAAATAGCTCAAGTCAGAGAACATACTTAATACTTCTTCCTCCTCCTATTTTCCTCACAACAACAACCCTGTGAGGTGGGTTAGGCTAAGGGAGAGTGATTGGCACAAAGTCACCCAGCTGGCTTTCAGGCCTACGGAGGAACTAGAACTCACGGTCTCCTGGTGATTGGCCCAAAGTCACCCAGCCAGCTTTCAGGCCTAAGGTGGGATTAGAACTCATGGTCCCCTGGTGATTGGCTCAAAGTCACCTAGCTGGCTTTCATGCCTAAGGTGAGACTAGAACTCACAGTCTCCCGGTGCCTCAATCACAAGACCAAAGAGCCTCTCTTATGAGCACAATTTTTCCATTGATGCAAAAATTCCATTTTGGCCTGCTGTTAAGAATGTGGGAAGAAAGAGATTGCACAACCATTTGTTTGAGCAGGGGGTTGGAATAAAAGACCTCCAAGGTCCCTTCCAACTCTGCTACTCTACTCTACTCTACTCTACTCTACTCTACTCTACTCTACTCTACTCTACTCTACTCTACTCTACTCTACTCTACTCTACTCTACTCTACTCTACTCTACTCTACTCTACTCTACTCTACTCATTCAGCCCTGATCCAACACGGATTTCAGACGCATGTTGGACACATCATAGAAGTTGCACTGTCAAGGACAGGAAAGATTTCACACTGTTTCTAGACCACATTTCTGGAAAGACCGAACAAACTCAGATACTCTGGCAGATGTAAAGCCTTGTGGTTTGGCCAGAGAATTGTCTCATTTCCTGTATTTGTGCCGACATGAATGTAAAGTGCTTCTGAAATAATGGGAAAGTTTCTTAGACCTGTTTTGGAAATGTCAGATATGTTACCATATTAGTCATAAGCACCCGCTTCGGAGCTTTAATGCATTCAGCATAGTCTCCTTATAGAAAAAAGCACCATGAGCTTCAAAAATGCAGATGTTTGCCTATCTCAGGCACCAGCTGTTTTGCACTGGCAACCCTACAAGATGTAATAAGGAGGTGATGCATCCAAGCAGAAATTTTAATTTGGATTCCTGCAAAGAAGTTGTGGTTGGCTTTGAAGGCCCAGATGCTGATTCCAACTCTGTGGTTTTACCTAAAATCCTGCAAGTTGTTGTGCAGAATGTCTTGTTTTAAATATTTTTGGAAACTCAATAGATCAGCTAGTCCCGCCACAACGAAAAAGAAGACAGAATAGAAAAGAAGGGAGCTTTATAAATAAGGCGAGTATATTTCAGACATATATGTTTTCAAGGGGAAGGAGAGAGGAAGGGAAGGAGGAGGGAAGCAGGGAGGACGGAAGGGAGGAAGGAAGGAAGGAAGGAAGGAAGGAAGGAAGGAAGGAAGGAAGGAAGGAAGGAAGGAAGGAAGTGAAAAGAAGGATTAGGGGTGACATGATAGCAGTATTCCAATATTTGAGGGGCTGCCACAAAGACGAGGGGGTCACGTTATTTTCCAAAGCACCTGAAGGCAAGACAAGAAACAATGGATGGAAACTAATCAAGGAGAGAAGCAACCTGGAATTAAGGAGAAATTTCCTACCGGTGAGAACAATTAACCCATGGAATGGTTAATTAACAATTAACCAGTTGTGGGTGCTCCATTACTGGAGGTTTTTAAGAAAAGACTAGACAGCCGTTTGTCTGAAATGGTATAGGATTTCCTGCCTGAGCAGGGGGTTGGAATAGAAGACCTCCAAGGTCCCTTTCAACTCTGTTATCGTGTAAATTCTGAAGAAAGAAGCAAGGGAGGGAGGGAGGGAGGGAGGGAGGAAAGAAAGAAAGAAGGAAGGATCTCATTAAAAATGTTAAAAGAAGCCTGATATAGAAGATGGAGCTCCTGTAGACAGAATCTCTGCCCTTTGACCTTCCAAACTGTAACCAGATGGGTACAAATGAGAAAAGAAAAAAAAAGAACTTCAAAACTGTTCCACTCAGTGAAACAAGCTAAGCGACTTCATCCTCAAGAAAATTACACATGGCAAAGATTTAGTTGCAGATTAATTTGGCATGCAGCAAAATTGCCAGCAGCCCAGAAGTCAAGCAAAGCAGGAATTCTTCTGATAATGGACGAATAGGAAAGAGGAAGAGAGCAACTGAAGAAGCTTCTTGGGATGAGAAGTGAAACGTCTTCAAGGAAAAACCAAGAAAGACCAGTTGCCTCTTGAAAAAGCACCTTTAGAACAATCATGATCTGGATGACTGAGAATCTCCATAGAGCATGGGTACCAAACTCGCCGCGTCACGTCACGTGTCGCGATGTATCGCGACTTGTTTTGCATTGCCGGAGCTGGGGTGAGCGCGGCCTCCGCATGATGCAACCGGCCCGCGTGCCGGCAATTTGACAACCCTGCCGTAGAGATTTACCATGCTCAGAGATCACCAAAGACCCCACATCTTGCTAAGCTCAGGGCTATGAAGACCTTTTTAGAAGAATATTTCTCAAGATTTCCATTCTATCTGCTCTCTCTTAACCTTGGAAGGTGTCACCCCAGAAATCTTCTCTTCTCTTGGGTGATGTCCCAATATATTATCCGTGATGGGATTCAGCCTGTTCGCACCGGTTCGGCAGAACTGGTAGCTAAATTTTGTCGAGTTCGGAGAATTGGCTGAATGCACACCGCTTCCGGAAGTCCGTTCTAGGCCTCAGAGGCCCGGAGGAGGCCTCCCAGGCCTAGAACGGCCTGCCGGAAGTGCGTGGATGCCACTTCTGGAAGTCTGTTCTAGGCCTCGGAGGCCTGGAGGAGGCTTCCCAGGCCTAGAACGGCCTGCCAGAAGTGCGTGGATGCCACTTCCAGAAGTCCGTTCTAGGCCTTGGAGGGCTGGAGGAGGCCTCCCAGGCCTAGAACGGCCCACCGGAAGTTTGGGGATGCCACTTCCGGAAGTCTGTTCTAGGCCTCGGAAGCCTGGAGGAGGCCTCCCAGGCCTAGAACGACCCGCCGGAAGTGCGGGGGTGCCACTTCCGGAAGTCTGTTCTAGGCCTCGGAGGCCCAGGTCTGCATCCATGCAGAGAACCAGTTGTTCAGGGATTTGAATCCCACCACTGTATATTATGTCTCCTCCAATTGAAAAGTATAAGAGAGGAACATCAAAGCAAAATAAATTCCTTTAGCAGGTCAACATTGGGATTTTAGAACTGTTGCTAGGATTCTTAGCCTTCCCTCCACGACGCAACTCAAATTTTCTCATTCTTGCATCCTTTTTTTTTTTTGCACGAAAGATTAACTTTTTTTTTTTGAGTTTCTGTTCGAAGGTGACAAGTTAATTTTTCACACCGATGGCACATTTTTGTGAGCTACGGCTGGAACTGGAGAAAATGACTCATAATTCACCCCAAAGAGCCCAAAGGAAAGAAGGGATCACTTGCTTTCCCTTAGATTTCCAAATAGTTCTTTCTCTTCACCTGAGGAAAAAAAAAGCAGGTGAAAATCTGTACAACTAGCAGCAGTCAAGATATGATGGCCTACTTCACGCTACACAGGTGAACCAAACCAACCATAATGTGTCTATGGAGGTTCTCCGTCATCCAGGTCATGGTTGTCCCAATTGTTCAAGCATGTGACCCTATATATTGTCCCCAACAATCTGGCTCCTCATTTTACCGACCTCGGAAGGATGGAAGGCGGAGTCAATCTTGAGCCGGTCAGGATCGAACTGCCGAACTGCAGGCAGCCGGCAGTCAGCAGAAGTAGCCTGCAGTACTGCATTCTAACCACTGCGCCACCACGGCTCTACCAAAACCAAGAATGTCCAGTTGCCTTTTGGAAAAAGCACCTTTGGGACACCCATAATTTGATTTTTATTTGGTTTGGGGCTTAGCAAGTAGTTGAGCATTCATGGTGAAATGCGAAATGCTTGGATTGTATGGGATCACCTTCTCCTTTCTTTAAAAAATAAATAAATAAATTTGTATTGAGATTATATCATAGAGGTAGTCCTTGACTTACAACAGTCCATTTAGTGACTTTTCAAAGTTACAATGGCACTGAAAAGACTGACTTATGACGGTTTTTCATACTTACGACTGTTGCAGCATCCCCTTGGTCACGTGATCAAAATTCGGACGCTTGGCAACTGGCTTGTATTTATGACAGATGCAGTGTCCCCGGGTCACGTGATCCGCTTTTGCGACCTTCTGACAAGCAAAGTGAATTGGGGAAGGCAGATTCATTTAACAACCGCATCATTCTTAACACATGCCTTCCTGAGACATCTCGTCCGGGGTCATCCATTGGGACTAAAAAAAAAAATCAAGATGGCTGCCACTTTCCTATCAAAGGGGAGGGGCTTTGTGTGATCATGGCTGCCATCTTGCCTTTTTTGACCTCTCCTTAATATCCTTATCCTGTCTCCTCTTGAAATACATTACATCCATGGGCAGAGATAGTGCCTACACTGCTAGAGTTATTTTGTTAGGCCTTTGGGATCCGAAAAGTTTTTTATGCCGGTCTAGTCTAGTTTTTAGTGTTCCTGTTGCGTTAGTGCTTTTTAATGATTTTTCATTAAAAATGTTTAATGACAGAATTTTTTAGGATCTTTATATTTGTCGTACAACATGGAGTCTGGAATCTATGGAGCTGATCGGGTTAAAAATTGTGTAAATAAATAAGTAGAAGCGATAGGGGGGTCACTTCAAAAAGAGATGGGCGGCAGATAAATGTAATAAATAAATAATAAATGCAATGTGACTTAGCATGATGTAGGCATTTAGGCGGTATGTACAGTGGTTAAGGCTCAGCTGGTGCTGAATGTATCACGCAAAAAACATAGGTGCTGTATATTTAGAGGATCGCACACTGAACTTTCATTGGAATATTAAAGAATAATTATTATATTGTCACCGATATCTTTACATTTTAAAATCCGATTCTTACCAGATGGGCACATTTATTTACCTAGCTCTCACGGAGTTGGAAAAGGTCATATGGGCTATTCAGAAAAGGACTACACTGCAATAAGCTTGTTCACTAATTCTGAATTATATATATTACCTTTCTGGACACTTTGCATTTCATAACTAAAAAGATAGATTGGCGGCACACATTGAACTAACCTTCAGTTTGCCTGTTTATTATTTGTAAAATTACCCAAATTGGCTGAGTTATTTATTAGCTTGTTATCCTGCCTTTATTACTTTATAAGGAAGTCACGGCAGCAAATACAATGCAATACAAATACAATACAGTATAATACAAATACAATACAAATACAAAAACAATGCATCTTCCTTCTCCTATTTTTCTCCACAACAAAAACAACTCTAAGAGGTGACTTGAGTTAAAAGTCATTGGCTGGTCCAAAGTCACCTGAGCACCTTTCATGGCTAAGGCAGGACCAGAACTCACCATCTCCTGGTGATTGGCTCAAAGCCATCCAGTTGGCTTTCATACCTAAGGTGGGATTAGAACTCAGAGTCTGCTGGTGATTAGCCCAAAGTCACTCAGCCGGTTTTCATGCCTAAGGCGGGACTAGAACTCAGAGTCTCCTGGTGATTGGCCCAAAGTCATCCAGTTGGCTTTCATACCTAAGGCGGAATTAGAACTCAGAGTCTCCTGGTGATTGGCCCAAAGTCACCCAGCCGGTTTTCATGCCTAAGGCAGGACCAGAACTCAGAGTCTCCTGGTGATTGGCCCAAAGCCATCCAGTTGGCTTTCATACCTAAGGCGGAATTAGAACTCAGAGTCTCCTGTTGATTGGCCCAAAGTCACCCAGCCGGTTTTCATGCCTAAGGCAGGACTAGAACTCACAATCTCCCAGTCAACCGACTGTCATGCCGAAGGTGAGAGTAAAACTCACCCTCTCCTTAACCACTATATAGCAAACTGGCACAAGATGCCGTACCAAAACATGGTTTATAGACCACGAGGCCTAGAATAACAGAACACAACTGGTGCAACTCAACTCCAGATTAAAGCGATGGAAACGCTAGGAATTAAATTTGTCCTGGCCGAATGGGATTTCCTTAGACCTCCTAATGAAGGTGCGCATTGGAGACTGAATGTGAGGTGACTACAAAGCCCATCTCACTGAATCGAAACCAGGTGGCGAGTCTGGGCAGATAAACCGAACGCATGGAGGTGTTCAAATTTAAAGAAAGGAGCCACAAAACTTTTAGCCAACTGGTGACAAAAGCTCAGCTGGGCAGCAGAAGACATAGAAAACCACCCCTCTGTTGCTGCTGCATTTGAAGCACACAGTGGTGTGTCCTCCCTGCTGTGAAAGACGGGAACAGCCGGCTCTTGTGGTGAATCAGAAATGAAATAATTGATTCGAAAGGGACATTTCTCAATCGATCTAGAAATCAGGGCCAGAGGACTGAAAGCAGAGGGGAAACCAGCCATGCCAGCCCATCAAGTGGTGCAGCTTATTGTTCTTTCTTGACAATTGTTCTTTCTTGGTATATAGAGGCTTTCCTGCCTGAGCAGGGGGTTGGACTAGAAGACCTCCAAGCTCCCTTTCAACTTTGTTATTCTATGATTCTGTAAGGATCTCCTGCCTGAGCAGGGGGTTAGACTAGAAGACCTCCAAGGTCCCTTCCAACTCTGTTATTCCGAGGAGGAGGAGGAGAAAGGAGGAGAAGGGCCAGGAGGGGGAAGAGGAAGAGAGGCAGGAGGAGGAGGAGGAGGATGAAGAGGAGGAGGAGAAGGAGCAGAGGCTGGACTAGAAGGCCTCCAAAGGTCCCTTCCAGCTCTATTCTGATTGATTGATTGATCAAGAAAAGAGAAAGCAGACAGAAGAATGGATGAATCCTCTCAGCTTTTGAATTTGGTCTTTCCCAGCCAGATTAAATTTTTGTAGGCCCCCAAGATAGGGATACAGCTAAGTATCAGTCTGGTGTACAGTGTGAAGGTCTCACTTTGAACTTCTTATTTTTGGGGTCACCTGAAATTTGGGATGGTCATAACACCTGTTTATACAGGTAGTCCTCAGCTTATGACCGGAACTGGAGCCAGAATTTCCATTATTAAGCAAGGCGGTTGTTAAGTGAGTCAAGCCTGATTTTACAACCTTTTTTGCCACAGTTAATAGTTGCAGCATCCTGGGATCACGTGATGTTGAGATGTTGAGACTCTAGAAAGAGTCCAGAGAAGAGCAACAAAGATGATCAGGGGGCTGGAGGCTAAAACATATAAAGAACGGTTGCTGGAATTGGGTATGTCCAGTTTAATGAAGAGAAGGACGAGGGGGAACATGATAGCAGCCTTCCAATATCTCAGGGGCTGCCCCAAAGAAGAGGGAGTCAAGCTCTTCTCCAAAGCACCTGAAGGCAGGACAAGAAGCAACGGATGGAAACTGATCAAGGAGAGAAGCAACCTGGAATTAAGGAGAAACTTCCTGACAGTTAGAACAATTAACCAGTGGAACAACTTGCCTCCAGAAGTTGTGAATACTCCAACACTGGAAGTTTTTAAGAGGAGATTGGACAACTATTTGTCTGAAATGGTATAGGGTTTCCTGCCTGAGCAGGGGATTGGACTTGATGACCTCCAAGGTCTCTCCCAATTCTATTCTATTCTATTCTATTCTATTCTATTCTATTCTATTCTATTCTGTTCTGTTCTGTTCTGTTCTGTTCTGTTCTGTTCTGTTCTGTTCTGTTCTGTTCTATTTTATTCTATATTTTCTGTTCTGTTCTGTTCTGTTCTATTGACTGTTCAAAGTTACAACAGTACAGGATTTGCAACAGTTTGTTTAGTGACTGTTCGAAGTTACAACAGCACTGAAAAAAGTGAGTTTTCACACTTACAATCATTGCAGCATCCCCATGGTCACGTGATCAAAATTCAGAGGCTTGGCAACTGGCATGAACTTATGACGGTTGCAGTGTCCCGGGATCATGTGATCCCCTTTTGTGACCTTCTGACAAGCAAAGACAATGGGGAAGCCAGATTCACTTAACAACCGTGTTACTAACGTAACAACCACCAGTGTTTCTCTTAACAAACATGGCAAGAAAACTAACCAAAGAGAGAAGCAACCTAGAACTAAGGAGAAACTTCCTGACAGTGAGAACAATTGATCCGTGGAACAACCTGCCTCCAGAAGCTGTGAATGCTCCAACACTGGAAGTTTTTAAGAAGAGACTGGACAACCATTTGTCCGAAGTGGTATAGGGCTTGCTGCCTGAGCAGGGGATTGGACTAGATGACCTCCAAGGTCCCTTCCAACTTTATTATTATTATCATTATTATCCCCATTTCCGATCTTCTCAGCCAGCTTCTAGCAAGCATAACCAATGCGGCCAGCAGGATTGGCTTAATGATCGTGTGTTTCACTTAACAACGGCCGTGCTTCTCTTAACAACTGTGGCAACAAAGGTTGTAGAATCAGGCCCGGCTGATTTAATGATCGCCTCGCTTAGCCAATGGAAATTCTGCCCCCCCCCAATTGCGGTCGTAATTCAAGGACGACCCTATATATTCTTTTTTTTTTTTTTGAAATTGAGTAAAATAAATAAAAAATTATTTCGTATCCTTCTTCTTCTTCTTCTTCTTCTTCTTCTTCTTCTTCTTCTTCTTCTTCTTCTTCTTCTTCTTCTTCTTCTTCTTCTTCTCCTTCTTCTTCTCCTTCTTCTTCTTTTTTTTTGGGGGGGGGGACCGAGGTGGATTTTAGACCTCGGGCTATTTTAGGCGGGGTCATTACGAATCTTACCACCTGAATTTTGCGGTCCTGACTTTAGAGCTTCAGTTGTTCACTTGTTCAGATGGCCGAACCTCCCAAAAAGTCAAGAGCCGAAATTGTTTGTGCGTTCTCAAGTGGAACAAAAACAAAATAAAGACAGATGCAGGGCTTGGCAGCGGCAATTTTGGCCGGGGTCTCGAGAAGCTTGGCAGAATGGAAGAGACGGCTCTCCAATTGAGCGGGGTTTGCTTCCAGCTATTCTCTGTCAAATTCTCCTCCGTGAATGTGGATGTTGGTGGGGCTCCAGATAGCCTGTAAGTACCGTGTATTATCTGATATCTGAATCTGACATTTCGTTAAATAAGTGGCATTCCAAAATGAAATGTTGCATTGCCAAACGCTTCCGTTGAGGACGGTCCATTTTCTCTTCATTTGGGTTTTATATATATATATATATATATATATATATTGGGGCTGGTTTTTTTTTTTTTTTTGCTGGGTTGGTTAAATGTAAACCCACCCTCGACTGCATTAAAACCAACCATCGGTGGCCTTCTCGTAGCCTGTATCTGGGGACAGGGATGGAAAAAGAGCGTACGGGAATACTTGGGGAGGTCCGAAGCAAGCACAAGAATAAATTTGAGTTGCTTTGAATTATTAGTTGGGTAATTCTAATGCTGGGAGAGGCGGAAGGAAAGAGAAGTAGAGGATGATGTTTAATGAAATGATAGGAGTCTTCCAATATTCACCTGTCTGTGACGGTATAGGTCAGTGATGGCGAACCTTTTAGAGACCGAGTGCCCAAACTGCAACCCAAAACCCACTTATTCATCATCGAGTGCCGGGTGGGTGTGGCCCATTGGGTGGGCGTGGCCCATTGGGTGGGCATGGCTGTGGTGGTAACGGCAGACTGGGTGGGACTAAAAAGTTCAATCAATCAATTTCAACTTTGCAAGATCTTTTTTTTTCCCGTGAGAAGTTGAAATTGACTGATTGAACCTTTTTTTTTTTGCACACGGCGCGAGGCCTAAAGCGAAAAGGTTTTATAAAACCCAGCTGAAGGCCTAGGACTGGGGCGACGGCGCGCGTGCCCACAGAGAGGGCTCCGAGTGCCGCCTCTGGCACCCGTGCCATAGGTTCGCCACCACTGGGATAGGTTCTCCTGCTTGAGCAGGGGGCTGGACTAGAAGACCTCCAAGGTCCCTTCCATATTCTATTCTATTCTATTCTATTCTATTCTATTCTATTCTATTCTATTCTATTCTATTCTATTCTATTCTATTCTATTCTATTCTATTCTATTCTATTCTATTCTATTCTAATATCTAAGGGGCTGCCACAAAGAAGAGGGGGTTGACCTATTCCCCAAAGTACCTGAAGGCAGAACAAGAAGCAACGGATGGAAACGAATCAAGGAGAGAAGCAACCTAGAACTCAGGAGAAATTTCCTGACCGTGGGAACAATTAATCAGTGGAACGGCTTCCCTCCAGAAGTTGTGGGTGCTCCAACACTGGAGGTTTTGTAAGAAGAGACTGGACAATCATTTGTCTAAAATGGTATAGGGTCTCTTGCTTGGGCAGGGGGTTGGACTAGAAGACCTCCAAGGTTCCTGTCAACTCTGTTATTCAGTTCCTGTTACTCTAATTCTTTTATCCTGTTGTTATCCTGTTGTTGTTTGGTTGCTAAGTCGTGTCCAACTCTTCATGGACCATAACACACCAGCCCCCAGCCTGTCTTCCACTGTGTCCCGGAGTTTCCCTAAATTTATGTTCATTGCATCGATGACATTAGCAATAGCGCTAGCCTTTAGACTTATATACTGCTTCACAGTGCTTTCCAGCCCTCTCTAAGCAGTTTACAGAGTCAGCCTATTTGCCCCCAACAATCTGGGTCCTCATTTTACTGACCTCGGAAGGAGGGAAGGCTGAGTCAACCTTGAGCCGGTCAGGATCGAACTCCTGGCTGTGGGCAGAGTTTGTCTGCAATGCTGCATTTTAACCACTGCACCACCATGGCTCGCTCCTTCCTTCCTTCCTTCCTTCCTTCCTTCCTTCCTTCCTTCCTTCCTTCCTTCCTTCCTTCCTTCCTTCCTTCCTTCCTTCCTTCCTTCCTTCCCTTCCCTTCCCTTCCCTTCCCTTCCCTTCCCAATAGCACTTAGACTTATATACCGCTTCACAGTGCTTTACAGCCCTCTCTAAGTGGTTTACAGTATCAGCATATCGCCGCCAACAATCTGGCTCCTCATTTTACCGACCTCGGAAGAATGGAAGGCTGAGTCAACCTTGAACGTGTCAGAATTGAACTGCTGGCAGTCAGCAGAGTCAGCCTGCAGCAGTGGTGGGATTCATCCAGTTCGCACCAGTTCGGCAGAACCGGTAGCTAGTTTTTTGTTGCCCAGGCCCAGAATGGACTTCCGGAAGCGGCATCCACACAGAGAACTGGTTGTTCACAAATTTGAATCCCACACTGGCCTGCAGTACTGCATTCTAACCACTTGCGCCCCCACGGCTCTATCTAACCATCTCCTCCTCCTCTGCCTTCTGCTTCTCCTTTTGCCTTCCCTCTTTCCCAACATCTGGGTTTTTCCCAAGGAGTCTTGTCTTGGTGGCACAAAATCTTTGAGCTTCAGCTTCTGTCCTTGCAAAGACCAGTCAGGACTGATTGTCTTCGGGAACAAGCTTGTTGTTGTCAGTTGCGAAGTCATGTCCGACCCATCGCGACCCCATGGACAACGTTCCTCCAGGCCTTCCTGTCCTCTGCCATCTTCTGGAGTCCATTGAAGCTCACGCCTACTGCTTCAGTGACTCCATCCAGCCACCTCATTCTCTGTCGTCCCCTTCTTCTACTGCCCTCAATCTTTCCCAGCATTAGGCTCTTCTCCAGTGAGTCCTTCCTTCTCCTTAGGTGGCCAAAGTACTTGAGTTTCAACTTCAGGATCTGGCCTTCTAAAGAGCAGTCAGGGTTGATCTCCTCTAGGACTGACTGGTTTGATCGCCTTGCAGTCCAGGGGACTCGCAGGAGTCTTCTCCAGCACCAGAGTTCAAAGGCCTCAATTCTTTTGCGCTCAGCCTTTCTTATGGTCCAACTTTCACAGCCATACATTGCAACAGGGAAAACCATGGCCTTGACTATACATACTTTTGTTGGCAGGGTGATGTCTCTGCTTTTTAGTATGTTGTCTAGATTTGCCATGGCTTTCCTCCCCAGGAGCAAGCGTCTTTTAATTTCTTGGCTGCAGTCCCCATCTGTGGTGATCTTGGAGCCCAGGAAGATAAAATCTGTCACTACCTCCATTTCTTCCCCATCTATTTGCCAGGAATTGAGAGGGCCGGATGCCATGATCTTGGTTTTCTTAATGTTGAGTTTCAAGCCAACTTTTGCACTCTCCTTCTTCACCCGCATCAAGAGGCTCTTTAGTTCCTCTTCACTTTCTGCCATTAGAGTGGTATTATCTGCATATCTTGGGAACAAGCTACCGTGCACTAATTTAATGAAGCACCCCAATAATTTAAAAGCGGGACCTATTCGACATTTGCACTTAAATTGATCCAGGCACTGATTTTTTTTCTTAAAAAACCTATAGTCCATGGCCCGGTATTGGTCCATGGCCTGTTGGCTACCAGGCCCCAGGAATAGCTGGCGAGCCCCACCCCACTCACGGTAGCACTGCTGTGTGGGCACTAGTGGCCCCATTTGCACATGCACTGGTATGCCAGCCCCCCCGCCAGTGTCACGCTGGTGCCAGTGGCCCATTTACGCATGCGCATGGGCACCAGTGCACCATGGGTTTGCGCAGCCCACTTGCGCATGTGTGCGCACACTAGCACCACCATTGGGTGTGCACCCATTTGCGCATGCATGCGCAGGGCTGCATATGCATGCATTTCCCTGCTGCTCCCTTTCCTTTGGGGAACTCTGAACTACAGTAGACGCTGAACCAGCTTTTCTCTAATGGAGCTCTCCAGAGCTCCTTTGAAAAGTTTTCAGTCTAAGGTCTATCGGAGAAAAATGCGGTGTGACAATAGTGTGGCGGGATTCGACGCAAGACAGTCTTGGCAATTGTCATGCAGATGGATGAGACAGACACGTTAAGAGATCCCAATTCAATTCTGCTCCGTTCGTTTTTTAAAGCCGCTAGAATGATTCCTCTCAATTTGCCACAGCCGCTGGGATCCCAGTGGAACAGCTGCATTGTCTGGTTCATATTGAGGGGTAGCAAGTCAACAGTGTCATAAGAGAGCAGCCATCTGTTCTCTTGGCTTGCCTTAGGAGTCTATTTTCGCCACCTGCCTCTATTTCACTAACTGGCCTACTTACACGATAACCAGGTTGAAACACCTAGACAAACACTGCCGCAGTTTATAGCTTCCTTCTCCAGTTATTCAGGCCTTAATATAAATCAGGGGTCTTCAAACTTGGCCCTTTTATGTCTTGTGGACTTGAACTCCCAGAATTCCTCAACCAGCGTGCCTGGCTGAGGAATTCTGGGAGTTGAAGTCCACAAGTCATAAAAGGGCCAGGTTTGAAGACCCTTGATATAAATGTTAATTCTGAACCATCTGCAAGCAAATCTAATGCCCAGGTATTGAATTATGAGATAGAACGATAAACTTGGAGGTCTTCTAGTCCAACCTCCTGCTCAAGCAGAAAGCCATATACCAGTGGTTCTCAAACTGTAGTCCACAGACCCCTGGGGGGGTCATGATGTTGTTACATGAAGGCTTGAAGAAATGCTATGATTTAAATCTTGAGTTAAGTCCTGGGGGTCTGTGGCCATGGTCTGTGGCCACAAAAAGTATTTAAAAGAAAAAAGTTGAGAAGCACTGCCCTATACCATTTCAGACAAATGGTTGTCCAGTCTCTTCTTGAAAACCTCCAGTGTTGGAGCATTCACAACTTCTGGAGGCGGGTTGTTCCACTGTTTAACTGTTCTAACTGTCATGAAATTTCTCCTTAGTTCCAGGTGGCTTCTCTCCTTGATTTGTTTCCATCTGTTGCTTCTTGTTCTGCCTTCAGGTGCTTTTGGAGAATAGGTTGTCCTATTCTTCTCTTTGACAACTGTAATGGACAACTGCTATAGTCATAGTCCTTCTCTTCTTCCAGTTGACATATTGCATGAAGACATCGGCAATTTAACTGTGATTTGTTGAATCAGTCATAGCGGGTTGGCCTCACAATCAACAAGGATTGGGTCCACTCCGTTGGGCAAACCAGAATAGACAATAAATAATGAAACTACAGCGTTGACTGTTGTGTGTGTTGGAGATTGAAGATACAGTCATGCTTCATGGCACTTAATGGCCACAAGTATAGAAGGTAGATTGTTAAGGATTCCTTTTATGTCCCATCTTAGTTTATTTAGTTTGCAATCTAGAACTAAGGAGAAATTTCCTGACAGTTAGAACAATTAACCAGTGGAACAACCTGCCTC
>JALGBA010003441.1:0-58334 GCA_023970755.1 Azemiops feae | reverse complement strand
GCCTTCTATTGCCGGGTATATGGAGACCTTTGATACTCTAGCTATTATGTGCACTTGCCCCCCCGGGAGTTAGTCAGGGTTCATTGATTGTGGGGACGAACACCAGTTTGGTTAGGCGGTTACTCACCCGTTATTCCCTTGGGGAATGACCCGATAGAGAGGGATGTTCACCCTGCACTGCAGACGGTATGTCAAGTTTCTTGCGGGAGCATCAGGCCCCTGCAGAGGGGGTGGGGCGGTTATGGAAATTGGATAAGGAAAAGAGGATAATACAACCAGGGGAAGTGGTGTGTCTGAGGGCTTCCGTTAAGTTAGATTGGGAGCAGCCTGGCCCGTATCTCATTCTTGAACCTGCCCCTAAGTGACGGAATGGTGGAGTGGAATTAATTCCAGAGGTAATCTCTACGTGGGTTTTACAGCAGGAAAAAGGGCGGATCTCGGTTGGAGTCCGGAATATCACGGGCCTCCCTGTACGGCTGAGGGATCAGATGTTGTTGGGGCAGGTGAGCCCAGCTACTCCGATTGGGTCTCTGGATGGTAAGGGAGAGACTGAGGGGGAGGTTTCGATGGATCAGTTCTATCTCAAGAATACACAGCTTTCTCCTGAGTGGTGGGAGAGAGCGAGAGACCAGCTTTGGAAGTGGAGATGTTTATTCTCGAGAGATGATTTTGATGTGGGCTGTGCTAGGAGTGCCCAGCATGAAATCTGACTGAGGGAGGATAAACCTTTTAGGGAGAGATCTCGGCGGATCCCCTTAAGCAACCTGGATGATCTTAGGGGGCATCTAGCAGAGCTGAAAAAGACTGGGGTCATTAGGGAATCCCGAAGCCCTTATGCTTCCCCTATAGTGGTGGTCCAGAAGAAGAACGGGTCCCTGAGGATGTGTATAGATTACCGCACTCTTAACCGGAGGACTATCCCTGATCAGTATACAACTCCTCGGATAGAGGATGTCCTGCAGTGTTTGTCAGGGGTGAAGTGGTTTAGTGTGTTGGATTTAAGGAGTGGTTACCATCAGATCCCCATGCATCCGGAGGATAGGGAGAAAACCGCGTTCATCTGCCCACTGGGGTTTTACGAATTTAATCGAATGCCCCAGGGGCTGTCAGGGGCTCCGGCGACTTTTCAAAGGCTCATGGAATGGACAGTGGGGGATATGAACCTGATAGAGGTGTTGGTCTATCTGGACAACATTATTGTTTTTGGTGAGACCCTGGAACAGCATGAGGAGCGGTTGGAGAAGGTATTGACAAGGCTCCATGAGGAAGGGCTGAAATTGTTGTTAGAGAAATGTCAATTTTACCAATCATCTGTCACTTATTTAGGTCATGTCGTCTCGGCCAAGGGGGTGGCAACAGACCCCGCCAAGCTTGAGTCAGTGGTTTCTTGGCCCAGGCCCCAGAACATAGCCGAATTGCGATCGTTTTTGGGATTTTGCTCATATTATCGGAGGTTTGTGGAAGGGTTTGCGAAGATAGCTCGCCTGCTCAATGAGTTGTTAAAGAATGAAGAAATAGAGGAAGCGGTGGGTTGTTCGAATCTGACCCATAAAACCAAGGGACCCAGGAAGTCTTGGGAATCTATTCAGGCAGAATGGAGTGAATGGTGTGAGCAAGCTTTTGATCAGTTGAAGTGGAGACTTACGAACACCCCAGTCCTGGCTTATGCCGACCCCAATCGACCGTATGAGTTACATGTGGACGCTAGTTGGGATGGCCTTGGGGGGGTGTTATATCATGAACATGATCAACAGTTGAAGCCCATTGCATATATTAGCAGGGGCTTAACCCCTGGGGAAAAGACTTTTAAGTTAGTAATGGATCGATTCTACTGGCCCTGCATGAAGACGGAAGTTGGGGACTATTGTAGATCTTCTTTTTTTTTTTAAGTTTTTTATTAATAATACAAAATTAAAAAAACATTGGACATAGATATGACATCACTGGTTCCATACATCTTCCGTCACTTTACAATAATATTACTATTCATATGAACATATAATTCTTAAGCTTTATTCCTTATTTAAGCAAAATATCATATAATATTAATACTTTTCCCCTCATTTCTGCATATTTATTTATCTCTTAAACATACATTTGTCTATAAAAACATCTATTTTTTTGTTCTAACACTATACATTTGTCTTGGCTACCCTCTTGTTATCTATCCAATCATAAAATTGTTTCCAGATTTTGTAGTACCTAGTTTCACTTTTATCCTTGAGTTCCAAAGTGAGTCTGTCCATTTCTGCGCAGTTTAAAATTTTCAGTAATATTTCCTCTTCAGTTGGAATATCTTCCTCTTTCCATTTTTGAGCGAAGGCTATTTGTGCCGCTGTGACTATATGCAGTAATAAATAATTTGTATCTTTCTTATATTTTCTTTCTATAATTCCCAATAAGAAAAATTCCGGTTTGACCTCTATATCTATTAGCAAAATTTCCTCCAGCCAGTTCTTTAATAAATTCCAAAATTTTTGCACCTTCAGGCATTCCCACCACATGTGGTAGTAATTCCCAATGGTCTCTTTACACTTCCAGCATATTGAAGATTTCCCCATATTCATTCGTGCTAATCTTGTGGGGGGGAGATGCCACCTATAAAACATCTTATAGAGGTTTTCCTTGTAGGAAGTTGCTAATGTGATTTTTAAATTTTTTCCCCATAAACTTTGCCACTTGTCCAGATCAATATTATGCCCAAAATATTTACACCAAGTTATCATCGTTTCTTTCACCTGTTCCTCAATCATATCTTGTTCTAATAAGTATCGATATAGTTTACTTATAATCTTACCTTCCCTGCTAAATAAAATTTTATCTAATTCTGATAGTTCTTGCTTCATGCCCCATTTCTTTTTGTCTTTATTAAATTTAGATTGAATTTGAAGATACGCCCACCATTCCAATTCGATTCCTTCTTCCTTTAAAGTATTTCTCGCTTTTAATTCTCCTTTCTCATTCAAAATGTCTTTATAGGTGACAATTCCCCCTCGTTTTATCAAATTTGGATGTATGTACATTTCTTTTTTTTTTTTTAAATATGTTTTATTATTTTTATAGGGATAAAAACGGAAAGGTAGGTAAAGGTATAACATAGGGTAAAAAAACAAGGATTAGACCAGGGGTAGGGGTAGATACAATAATGGGGTTACCCCCAACAATAAATCAACGCTTTAGCAAGCAGACTATCGTCCGGGTATACATATTAAATATGCATAGTTAACATAATACTAAAAAGCTATATTAGTAAATTTATCACTATTAATAATAAAAACTTAACCAATACATATCATTCATTCTGTAAATAACAATAATCAGTATACTATTAGTAATATATTACTAACTAAATATAGTTACATATAAATACCAATATAATGCTTATTAATTATAATTACTTGTAGTTAAAAGTAAACATCTAACAGAGAAGTTAAAAAATAATCTTAAAGAAAAAATACATCATTTATCTTATTTAATTTCATAACGTTTTTTCATTCTGTCTTATTGCTAACCATTGATAAATTTTTTCCCATGTTTTAAAGTAAATTGTATCTTCTTTCTCTTTGATTTCTAAAGTTAATCTATCCATTTCTGCACATTCCAATATTTTCGTAATAATAATCTGATCAGGTGGTATCGTTTCATTTTTCCAAAATTGGGCAAATGCTATTCTCGCAGCTGTTAATATATGTAAAATTAAATATTCATTCTCTTTTCCGTAGTTAGATCCTAATATTCCTAATAAAAACAGTTGCGGTTTGAATTCTATCTGTATCTTAGTCATCTTTTCTAACCATATATGGATTTTAAACCAATATTTCTTTGCATTAGGGCATATCCACCAGATATGATAATAAGTTCCTGGTTTTTGTTTACATTTCCAACAAATATTTGGTACATTTTTAAACATTTTCTCTAGTCTAACTGGTGTCATATGCCATCTGTAAACCTTTTTATATATATTCTCCTTATATGCAACCGCTTTAGTAAGTTTGATATTTCGATCCCACAGTTTTTGCCAATCTTCTAAGTCTATAGAATATCCAAAGTTCTTAGCCCATACTATCATTGTTTCTTTTACTTGTTCTTCTTCTATCTTCCAGCTTAGCAGAAATTTATAAAAAAATTTAATCAAGTTTTCGTCTGTTTTTAGCAATATTCTATCTAGTGGTGTCTGTTCTTTATAAAATCCTGTAGACATCTTTTTCATGTCTTGTCTGAATTTGCAAGTAAGACCACCATGTTAAGTCAATACCCTGTTGCTGAAGAGTTTGTCTGTCTTTAAGTTTCCCGTCTTTGTCCAAAATATCTTTATAGCTAACGAGTTTATCATAGTTAATTAAATTTGGATAGGAAAAGGCTTCCATTGTCGAGAGCCACTCAGGTATTTTCATATAAATTTTGTGTTTACTTTTTTCCCACTCTGAAAACAATACATTCCTTATAGCATGATTTTGAAAATATTTATGTACTTTATTTTTCTCATACCACAAAAATGCATGCCAACCTAATTGCAAATCATGCCCCTCTAAATAGAGAAGTCGTTTATTTCTCAGTGTAATCCATTCTTTAAGCCAAAGCAAAATAGTTGCCTGATAGTAAAGTCTCCAATCCGGGAGTCCAAAGCCCCCTCTGTCTTTAGAATCTTGTAATAATTTAATTTTAATTGTAGGTTTTTTCCCTTGCCATATAAATCTCATTATTGTAGCGTTCAATTCATCGAAGAATTTTTGATTTAACTTAACAGGAACCGTTTGAAAAAGAAAAATTAGCTTAGGTAAAATGTTCATCTTAACAGTCGCTATCCTTCCTAGTAATGATAATTGAAGATTTTTCCATTTCTCCAAATCCACTTTTATTTGTTTTAGTAGTCTCTCGTAGTTGTCCTCTTTTATTGTTGTGTATTTTGAAGTTAAATGGATACCTAAATATTTAACTTTTTTAGCTATTTGAAGGTTTGTCTTTTTAGCAAATTGAATTTTTTGTTTGTCTGTTAAATTCTTCGTTAATACTTTAGTCTTTTCCCTGTTTATCTTCAACCCCGCCACTTCTCCAAATTTCTCTATTTTCCGCAAGAGTTTAACAGCTGTTTCTAATGGCTCCTCCAAAATAAAAACTAAATCATCTGCAAAAGCCTGTAGTTTATATTTTTGGTCTTTTATCTCCAATCCTTTAATCTCAATATCTTGCCTAATATTCCTAGCCAACACTTCCAATGTAAAAATGAATAACAAAGGGGACAGTGGACATCCCTGTCTTGTGCCTTTTTTTATTTCAAAGTTATCTGTGTAATCTCCATTTATAAGTATCCTTGCTGATTGTTTATTATAAATTGCTTGAATTGCATTTATAAAATTTCCGCCAAAGTCCATCTCCTTCAACTGTTGAAACAAAAATTGCCAATTAAGATTATCAAAAGCTTTTTGCGCGTCAAGAAATATAAGCGCCAACTGTTTCCCCGGATGGTTTTCGTAATATTCCAACACATTTAAAATAATCCTTAAATTATTCTTTATCTGCCTTTTTGGTAGAAAGCCATTTTGGTCCGAATGGACAAATTCAGTCAAACATTTCTTCATTCTTTCTGCCATTATTGTAGTAAATACTTTATAATCCACGTTTAATAACGATATTGGTCTATAATTTTTAATTTGTGTAAGATCAGTGTCTTCTTTAGGTATAAGGGAAATGTTGGCTTCTTTCCATGAATTTGCTATTTTTGTCTCTGAAAAAGCTTCATTACAAAGATCTTTCAAAATCGGGCTGACAATGTCATGTAAAGCTATATAGAATTCTGCAGGGAGACCATCAGGTCCCGGAGTTTTATCCTTCTTTTGCCTTTTTATCGCCTCTGTAATCTCCATCATTGTTATGTTCTCATTTAGTATGTATTGCATATTCTCTGGTACCTTTGGAAGGTCCGCTTCTTTTAAATATTCCTGTATTGCCTCATTCGAAACCACCTCAGTCTTATAAAGTGTCTCGTAATAAGCTGTAGTAATTTTTTTAATTGCATCATTATGGCAGTATAATTGGCCTTTTGAATCTTGTAGTTTACTTATCAGTCTTTTTTCTCTTTCTTTTTTCAATTTATATGCCAGCCATCTTCCGGGTTTATTGGCATTTTCAAAAAAATTCTGTTTACATCGTTTAATCTGTTGTGCCCTTATATCCATCTCCAGTAAATTTAATTTGTGTTTTATTAATTCCATTTGTGTCTTCAATTCTTTCTTTTGTGGATAATTTCGTAGCTCCAGTTCCAAGTTACTAAGTTGTTCTTTCAATCTAAGGTGTGTTTGTTTCTTTTCTTTATTCTTTTTGGCAACATAGGTTATAGCCACGCCCCTAAAATAAGCTTTCGCTGTATCCCATACATTTTGAATGGAGGTTTCTTCTTTCTTATTTATTTTTTAAAAAAATTCCATTTCTTTCGTTGCTAATTGTAAAAATTCTTTTTCTTTCAGTATAGCTTTGTTCAGCCACCATTTTAGTTTCTTTCTAGTTCCTTTCCACGTCATTCTAATTGGATTATGGTCTGCCCAAATATTAGGTTCTATTTCAATCTCCTGTATCATAGTCTTTAAATCATAAGAAGTCCATATCATATCAATTCGTGACCAGGATTTATGCCTATTTGAGTAAAATGTATATTGTGCTTTATCTGGGTTCATTTCTCTCCATATATCTTGTATACCTAATTCGTCTTTCATCTTTAGAAAAAGCTTAGATAAGGTATTTCCCCCTTTTTTCCCTTGTTTGTGGCTTTTATAATCCTGTTTTGCATCAGCTATCGCATTAAAGTCTCCAAGAATACAAAGATTTTGATAGTTTAATTCCATTAATTTATCATATAGTTGCTGAAAAAAATGATCTTGTTTCTCATTGGGGGCATATATCGCAATCATCAGAATTTGTTTTTGATTCCATGTAATTTCCACCATTAATAGTCTTCCTTCATCATCAGCATAAATTTGTTTTGGATTCATCTTCTCTTTTATATAAAAGGCTACCCCTCTTTTCTTTTGCAATGCCGAAGAAAAATAAAGTTTGCCTATTTTTGGTTGTTCTAAGAGTCTAAAGTGTTGTCTTTTTATATGCATCTCTTGAAGACAAATTATGTCCATTTTCAATTTTTGTAGTCTATAAAATATTTTACTCCTTTTTGATGGGGAGTTAAGACCATTTATATTTGTTGAAAAAATTTAAATTTCTGATGTATGTACATTTCTAATGTAGACACCCAATTGGGAATTTCCATATAATTATTTCTTTTTGTTTTTTTCCAAATATCCAATAGTGCTCTCCTAATATAATGTCTCCGGAAGTACTGGTGGGCTAAGTGTTTTTCCTCCCATAGAATAGCGTGCCACCCTGTCTGTAGGTCATGACCTTCTAGTGCCAATAGTCTTGTGTTTTTGAGATGCATCCACTCACTTAGCCAAACCAACGCCGCTGCCTGATAATACTTTGTCCAGTCTGGTAGGCCAAATCCTCCTCTTTCTCTAGCATCTTGTAGTAATTTGAATCTGATTCTCAGTCGTTTCCCTTGCCATATGAATTTTGAAATGAGTCTGTCCAAATTTGTAAAAAAATCTTTTTTTTGTGGGTAGTGAGGTGGAAGATTATAAAATCTTCATGACAATTATGACAGACAGACTAAAGAAAATTTTAGAGATGGCCTTGGGGGGGGGGGGGTGTTATATCAGGAACATGATCAACAGTTGAAGCCCATTGCATATATTAGCAGGGGCTTAACCCCCGGGGAAAAGACTTTTAAGTTAGTAATGGATCGATTCTACTGGCCCTGCATGAAGACGGAAGTTGGGGACTATTGTAGATCTTGTCTGCGTTGCATTCAGAGGAAAACCCTACCTTCAAGGACTGTGCCAATGGACCATTTGCAAAGTTATGTGACTGATCATTTTACCCATTATGCTCAGGCCTTCCCGACAAGAGATCAGCGAGGTGTTACGGTAGCCAAAGTATTGGTGAAGTTTTTTGTACATTATGGGCTGCCTCAGCGCATACATTCTGACCAATGGAGGGACTTTGAAAGCAGGTTTGTTAAGCAATTACTGGGCTTACTGGGCATTCAGAAGTCCCGTACCACCCCATATCATCCACAAGGAGATCCACAGCCTGAGAGATTTAATCGTACTATATTGGACATGTTGGGCACACTCACTGAAGAACAGAAACAACACTGGATGCAACATATTTCTACTGTTGTGCATGCGTATAATAGCACAAGGAATGATGCCACTGGGTATTCCCCATATCGGTTGATGTTTGGTAGGGAAGCCTGCCTGCCGGTAGACATAGTCTTTGGCACCTCAATGGATGAGACCTCAGCCAGGTCACATCGTAATTATGTGGATAGATTGAGGAAGAATTTGAAGGGGGCTTATGAAAAGGCTGCAGAGGCCGCAGGGGTTCGGGAACGGCGAAATAAGAGGAATTATGATTTAAAAGTAAGAGTCCAGGATTTGCAGTCTGGTGATCGGGTGCTATTAAGGAATTTGGGTCCCTCTGGGAAGCACAAACTGGCAGATCGGTGGGGTCCCCAGTTGTATGTTGTTAATGAGAAGCTGCCGGGACTACCAGCGTATCGGATACGACCAGAGGGAAGTTCAGGGCCTTTGAAAGTGTGGCATCAGAACCATTTATTGCCCTTGAACGAAGCAGTACGAGTCACCCAGCCAGTCACCGCAACTGAGCCCCGTATAGTGGGAAGAAGGTTAGGAACTAGGGCGAAACCTGATCTGTCTGTAGGAAGGGAAATGGAAGACTCTGAAGAAGAAGAGAGTTGTATAGGTTAGTTGTGGTCATCGGGGGATATTGGGATCATACCCCCCACTGTGGGTAGTGAGGTGGAATTAGAACAGTCTGGGTCTGACATTTTGGAACCCATGCCTAGAGCTTGCGAAAGGGAGAGGACTCCTCAGAGATTTGAGGTAGGGGTTCAGCCTGGGGGATTATTGGGACAGGAGGGGTCCTTGACCCCGGAGATCACAGAGCTAGGGGAGTCATTAAAGGTGGATCAGGTCACTTCACATGGTCCGCGATCACCAGCATTAGAGGAGGAGTCGCCAGTCCCGGGTACCTCTGGGGGTGGGGAGTTACGAGGGGACAGCGCCCGTGATATTGCCGAGCCTAAAGTGCAGAGACCAAGACGGGTGATACGCCCGGTGAAGAGATTAACATACGATGCCCCAGGCCATAGCATAGAGAGAGAGTGATGTTTACTGTGTAATGAAGGTTGATTCGCTCCCGGATAATATAGATGCTTAGCAGAAAGTTCCCTATTCTTTGGGGGACCAAAGAAACTGCTTAGGTGGGGGGAGTGTGTAGCGGGGCTGGATGTAAGGCTTTGCAGGAGCCTAGCCGGGGAGAGGGAAGCTTGAACAGCTGCTGCCGGTTTTGGGCATGCCGGGCGTGGATCGGGTGGAAGGAAAGAAAAAGGAGGAAAGAAAGGGGGTGGGGGTGGTTGTTGTTGCTGTAGTCGGGGAGAGGCCAGGTGAAGTTGGAGAAGTATTGACGGTTTTAAACTGATCCCTTTCTGTGAAGGAGGGGGGAAAGAGAGAGAGAGAGTGAGAGAGTGAGAAGGTGGAATTTTACTGCTTCCTTTCGCAAGGGGGATATCCCAAGCGGAGGCAAGGGAGAGAGTGAAGAGAGAGAAAGTTACTGGGGGTTGCTAAATTCAGATTTTAACAATAAAGGACAGGGGAGGGGTTTTGACCCCGACGAGACCTGAGACTGCAAGCGACAACAGAAGAGAAGGAGAGGCTGGTCGCTGCTGCCTTGAAGACTAGCGGCCATCCGAAGTTTGATTATTGCTACTTCTGCAAGTTTTAGACATTGTGGGGAGTTGCCCTGAGGGATGAGCTGTTACTGCAGGATGCTGTCTACCTTTGTTCGTGTTCCTATCGCTGCCTGGAGCCGGGGCTTTCCCCCATCCCAGTTGTTTCCAAACAGTCGCTGGGAAATCATTGGCTATTGCTGCTATGACTGCCTGGGGCTGTTAAATACCATCACATATTGACTATCGGGGCTAGGGGCTGGTCATCTTTGTTCCTGAAAGCCCCCTTTTGACGACAAGAGTCTGCCACCCCCTTACTTCGTGTGGGCTTCTGCTAGAAGAGACACTTTACCAACGCCCTGAGAGAGCAGCTGCAGAGCGCAACTGAGGGGAGCAACTGTGGTTTTCGTGAGTGTGGGTCTACACACACAGGATGTCACCACCACACATCCACGCAAAAAGCAAACCCAAACCCACACCGATGATGAGGCACGACCTCAAACCAGAAACCAGACCACAGCTGCATCATTAGCCATTTCAAACCCCTCCAATCCATACATGAAGCAAACTGACACCCACCTTGATGATATGGCACGACCACGAACGCGAAGCCAAACAACAGCAATGCAGCTCTCCATCTCAAATCCCGCTGCAACTCAGACTAATCCGAGCACAACAAAGCCCCCACCCAAACAGAACACACCCCCATCCAATCAGAGCACAGCCAACCCCCCATCCAATCAGAGCACAGCCAAGCCCCTAACCAATCAGAACACACCTCCACCCAATCAGAACACAGCCAAGCTCCCACCCAATCAGTTCATACCCACTGGCAGTTAAAAGGAAGAAACAGCTGTGATCACACATTGCTCCTAGAAGCACGAAGCTGAAAACACCAACCTGAAGATGACGAATGAGACTTCGTCGAAACATCGCGAAGACACTTCCAATTTTACGCGGGAGAAAACCCGAATTACCAAAGACCTACATACAAACACCTGTGAAAACCTCAGAAAACATATATATATATTTATATATATAAATATTTCTCCACTATATTCTATTTCCTATACTCTATCAAACATTTTTATAAATCAGTCCAACTTTCGATCATTGCAAGTAAAAATATCAGTAATATTTCACCAATCTCAATACAACTCCTTTAATTTTAACTTTTCCAATTTTCCATAATTGCCATTCCAGACCATAATGAAATCCATAATTTACCTCAATATTAACTCAGACTAAAATCTTAGACCTTAGAAATCTCAAAAATATTAGCTCACTTGAAGTCTCTAAAAACCATTTTACCCGTCAAATAAAGTTTTAACACTCATTTTTAAACCTAATTCTAGCTTTCTTTTTATGCCAAGCAGGTTTCCACAATAGGGCCTTTAGCTCCTCCCATCTTAATATTTGACTATACACATTTTCCCACAGTTGCGTCTGATCATAGTCTTCTTCTCTTTTTCCCAATATTGTCTGCACTATATAATCAGTCTTAGTCAGTATGGTGATTATTCGTTGTTTGTATATATTGTCAGCATTTTTAATGTCTCGTGTTTGAAAGTCCATTTCTGTTGTTTTTAAAGCTGTAGCTGTTTTAGTTGAATTCTGCCTTTGGTCCTCAGAAATCTCCATCTTTTGTATATAAAGTGTAACGTCTTCCTCTTCAGTAGGTTGTAGATATAAATCCTCAGTCTCATTAAGTTGTAAATCTAGTTGTGTGTCATGATCAGTTGAAGTTTGAAATTCAATTTTTAACTCTGAAGCCACCTTTTTCCTGAGTGTCCTGAAGTGCTCTCTTAATTCTTCTTTCGTTTCCAGAATTTTTTCTAGTATAAGTCCATAGTTAAGCTGTGAGTGAAATTCCATTCTTCTTCTCTCTTTTTTTTAATGAAAGTTCAACAGTGTCTGGGCGTGACGCCAAGTTCAGTAGTTCAGCTGCAAATAGTTACATTGTTACGATAAGGCTTTCTGGGCTTCACGCCAAGTTCCGAGCTACATTGTAACCATGCAATCCACATAAATCCACCCCGAGAGCCAAAGAGATTTTTTTCCCTTTTTAAAGTAGATAAGAATGTTCAGAAGGGGGGGGAGGAAGAGAAACACTCTACCCCCTCCCTAAAATCTTCCACTTAAGCTGAAAACAAGCAGACAGAGAAAGAGAATCACAGTAAGGCTTTTTCTTCTTCTTCTTCTTTTTTTTTCAGGATCCCCCGAATTCCAACAGTTCCAATACACAATAAAAAGTAGTTATTTCTTTCCCCAAGTATTCGAACGCTGCTTTTCCAAGGGAGGGAATAATTTCTAGAAGCTTTTCACAGGGAAGTAAATAAAACAACAAGAGGGAAGGAAAGGTCTCACCCGGATCTTCCACGGTGGTTCTTTATGGTTAGATGTTGCTGTGACTTTCGGCTGGAGCAGCTAAGTGATCGGCCATGTTACTGGCCGATCTTTTCCCTGTCGGCCCAAAGGTGATTTCTCGGATTGCAGAGGGAGCTGCCGCTCTCTCCGCAATCAGACGAGTGTCCTCCTCCATGGTGGTCGCCTCTCCGGGGCGACTTTCGACCCTGTCCAGGGTCTACCGGCGGGGGAAAATCGGTCGGCAAAGAGAGCATACTCTTTGCCTGACCGCAGGCACTGTTACCGGAACCGGAAGTCCACCCAACTTTATTTTGATCAAAATAAAAGTTGTTTGCTTGCTGAAACCTCGGCTCAGGAGTTTCTTTTGGCTCTTTTAAATTCCTGAGTAACGCTGGAACAATTGTGAGGCTAAGTGGATAACCTTACAGTAGACTGAAGTGTTGTGTAAAGTCTGTAAAAAACATGAGGTTGGTAAGCCAGGCCATATCAGTGAGCTGTGGATATTCTTGCCCTTTTTCGTTCATAAACAGCCTAATTTCCTCCAAGCAGGCTACAAATCTCTCCAGGACTCGTCCTCTGCTCAGCCACCGGACATTATTGTACAAAAATAAACAATTATACTGTGCCTGAACCTCCTCAAGAAGTACTTGAAACTGCCGACAATTCAGAGCACAAGCCATAATGTAATTCACTATTTTTGTGACATCTTTGAGGACATCGTCAAATTTTTTGTTGCTTTCCCTGCCACAAAGAGCTTCCTGTTGTATAATGCAATGGAACTGAATGACTTTATGTTTTGTTTCTTTAAGAAACAACTGTATGAAACCAGATGTTGCCCCCACCATAGAAGGTGCTCCATCACTTGTAATTGAAACCACCTTTTCTGGTCTTATGTCTTGTGACAAAAAAACTTCCTTCACAGCATTGTAGATATCTACACCTTGTGTTCTTTCAGGCAAAGACATCAGTTTCAGCAGCTCTTCTCTCATGATGTCACCAACAGCATAACGCAAAATTACTGCCAGCCTTGCATGATTATTGATATCTGTGCTTTCGTCCAAGCACATGGAGTAACAGGCTGCCTTTTGTAAGTCAGTGGTGAGCTGCTGACTAACATCACTTGCCATGCGCTGGACTCGATCTTTCACAGTATTTCTGCTAAGTGGTATCTCAGAGATGCGTTGAATAATTTTACCCTTGTTTGGGAAATCATGAAAAAGAGAATCACTCCCAGACAACATGGCCATTTTGATAATATCCCCATCAGAGAGGGGCTTACCATGTTTTGCTATGCACAGTGAAATTTTAAAACTGGCAGCTGTCAGATGATTTGTTCTGGAAAGTTAGTTGGAAAAACTAAGATGCTGGGAATGATAGTTCCTCAATTTCCCTTCAAGAAACTCTTTTCTTTCAGTATCACCAAGTTGGGCAACATTTTTGTGGTTGGTTTCAAAGTGCCATCTGACACTTGATGTGCGACACACAACACTTTCGTTGCATAGAACACATAACGCTTTCCCACTGCAATCAGTCACTCCAAATGACTGTGTCCAGGCCTCTTGGAATGATCTTCCACTATCTGTTTTTGATTTTTTGGCTGTAGTCATTTTGGGATGGGTGTACAAGACTTGGAGTCTACAAAAACACAAAATTAAAAAAAAATGAAGCAACCAATGCAAATCTATCCCTAAATAACTAACACTATTAGTTAACACTAAAAAAATGGATATCCCCTGAATCAACAATCTAGGAGGGGAGAATTAAACAATGAAAGCAGTGTCTTGGATTTTACAGGTTGTTGGAAAAGTACTCATTCATTTTACCAGATACTGAAAATAACAGAGAAATCTGAAGCAGAACGCCTGTATTAGCAGATGCAACTGATATAAAATCTGGACGAAGAATGGTCAATAAAGCATTCTTGGTTGTCTATTTTATCTTTCCTAATAAGCTGTAACCAACTTCCTCACTTAACTTTGCAAACCCTGTGGGTCCCACGCCATTCCACATACCTGCAAGAAAGCAGCTGCAATCCGGGTACTCTAACAGGGCTTTTCCAGTCACCTAGCAAGGTGTCAAAAACTTGATGTAAACTTGATGACCCCCCCAAAAAAGGAAAAAAGTGATAAAGTACAGTAGTCCTCACCTTACAACAGTTCACTTAGTGACTGTTTGAAGTGACAACGGCACTTTAAAAAGTGACTTAAGACCATTTTTCACACTGTGGCGCACGCCCACCCCTCGCTGCTGCCATGAGGCTGGGCAGCCGGTGAGTGTGAATGCTGCCTCGTTGGGGCCTGCTGAGGCCAAGCAACCAGCCGAGGCAGCTTCAAACACCAGGCCGCCCCCCCCCCACGTGCCTTTCTTCGCCACCATTGCCATCGCCCCACGAGGCTGGGTAGCCGGTGAGTGAATGCTGCCTCGTTGGGGCCTGCTGAGGCCAGCAGCCAGCTGAGGCAGCTTCAGACACCAGGCAGGCTGCCCCCTGCCCTCCATGCCTTTCGCCGCTGCTGCCCTTGCCCCACGAGGCCGAGGCTGAGGCAAGGCAGCTTCAGACACCAGGCAGGCTGCCCTCTGCGCCTTTCTCCACCGCTGCTGCTGCTGCCCTCGCCCCACAAGGCCGAGGCCGAGGCAAGGCAGCTTAAGCAGGTAGGCCACCCCCCGCCCCTTGCCCTCCATGAATTTTGCTGCCGCCGCCGCTGCTGCTGCCCTCGCCCCACGAGGCCGAGGCCGAGGCAAGGCAGCTTAAGCAGGTAGGCTGCCCCCCCGCCCTCTGTGCCTTTCGCCACCACCATTGCTGCTGCCCTCACCCCACGAGTCCGAGGCCGAGGCAAGGCAGCTTAGGCAGGTAGGCCGCCCCCGCCCTCCGACGCCTTTTGCCGCCACCCCACCATTGCTGCCCCCCTCTGCCCCTCGTCATCTTCCTCTCTGTGTGGCCGGCCACTGAAACTTACCACTGTCGGCTCGGCTCGCTTGCTCGATCGCTGTCTGCACCAAGTGCTGCTCCGGCTCATGCTCACTCGCTCGCTGTCTCGCTCCGGATTGCTCGCAATCGCTGCTGCGCAAATGCTGCTCCCGCCGAAAAGTTGCTCCTTTTTATAGCCTCTCGCCTATTCCCAGACTGTGCATGCGCAGAGAGGAGGAAGGGAGCAGCTCGTCCCAATGCGTTGCAAATGGGCACGTGCCAACAGAGACGGCTCTGTGTGCCACCTGTGGCACGCATGAATAGGTTCACCACCATGGCCTTAGGTTGTCACTGGGGTCCTGGCTTTCCGTCTCGGGATCTCCAATTCCTCCTTTGTTTCCAGCAGGGGTGATCCAACCTTTTAGGGCTGGGAAAAAAAACGTTACCCAGGTGGGGGCGCAACAGTCCCCTCTTCAGATATCCTCCAGCTGCCAATGATGGAATGGATGCAAATCCCGGAGGACCCCCAAGGCTGTATGTGCTCCTGGCTACTTTCCTTCGTGACCAGAGGCAAGCTTGCCTGACCAATAACCAGCCAAGACACAGTGAAGGCCTTGTTGTTTGTTTATTGCAATAAGCAAGAAGCGTTCAAAGCTTGGTTTCTTCAAAGTTCTAAACAAAATATTCCCTTCTTATAAAGCCCTGTCAGCCGGCGCCACATCCTCCTCTTTCCCCATTGGCTGAGGTACTATGAGGTTACACTCTTTCCGTCCACTTCTTGCACATTTCCTGCTAACATATTAAATCATATCACATGTACAATAATAATAAAGAAAAAATAGACTTATTTAAATGTTATTTGAGGCTCTGTGGATATTTATGGCCCATTTTTTAGAACAATAGTTTCTTTCTTCCTGTTTTTCAATTCAGTATGCCTTTCCTGTATTGTCATGGTTCCAATTAGGGAATACTTCAAGAGACTTCGAGGCATTGTTTTACCTTAAAGTCTCTTTATTAGTAAAGCACCCTTCGGCACGACAATGGTGGATGCCTAAGATCTGAATTCCCCTCTCCTGATCACATAATATTCAAGCATACTTCCCTCCTCCAATTAGCAGTCATAAATCACGTTCTCCAATCATTTTTGAAGGGCAAATTTTCCTTCCGTTCAACCCCGCCAAAATTCTTATCTTCTCTTTATTTCAAACAGCCTTGAGACACATTCTTCCTCCTCCCCCACAATCAACTAATTCTAACATCTAAAAGTAACACACAAGTTTAAGAAGCCAAAGCTGCTTCTCCATATGTTGTCAAAGCAAGAACATCTAATGTTAGCAGTGTTGACATCTGGCCCCCCTTACAAAAAGGACAGATCCTGTAGCATAAACAAAAGCATATGTTAGGGATTGTCTCTCGGTTTGTTAGGGTGTTTCTTTTGATGAGTCTGTTGGCTTTCACAATGCTAGATTTCACTCAAGTGGCTTCAGATAGCGAGTATCCCTTCCATTGTACTAGGTACTGCAATTTCCCTTTAAAAATTCTAGAATCAAGAATACGCTTTACTTCATAGTGAGTTTGACCCGCCACTACGAGGGGTCCGGGTGCCTTCTTAGGGGGAGGTCTTAAAGTGGATTCTCGCAAAGGTTTCAACAAGCTGCAATGGAAGACAGGGTGAATTCTCCCTAAAAGCCTAGGGAGTTTTAATTCTACTGTGACCAGGTTGATGATTCTTATGATGGGGAAAGGCCCCAAGAATTTCAGTCCTAATTTCTTACTGGGTAATTTAAGGCGTAAATATTTGGTCGACAGATAGACCTTTTCCCCAACTTGGAATGTTCTTTGAGGGACTCTCTTTCTGTCTGCCTGCTTTTATAAGTCTCGGAAGTCTTTTTTAAAGCGGCTTTTGTGGCTTTCCAAACCTCTTCCCACCCCCTCACCCATTGATCAAGTGTCTGAGAAGCGGAGGGTGCTTGATGGTATTCAGGTATTGGGCTGAACTCTTTTCCTGTAGCTACTCTGAAAGGCGTGAAGCCAGTGCTGCTGTGAACAGAGTTGTTGTAAGCCACCTCTGCAAAAGGGAGGAGGTCGGTCCAGTTGGTTTGTTGGTAGGAAATATAACATCTGAGATATTGCTCCACCATCTTGTTAGCGGCTTCCGCGGCCCCGTTAGTAGACGGATGGAAAGCAGACGATAGGCCTTGAGATGATCCAATTAATTTGAGAAAGCTCCTCCAAAACTTTGCCGTTAACTGCACCCCCCTGTCTGAAATTATCCGCTTAGGGGCGCCATGCAGTCGGTAGATATGTTTCAGGAACAATTTAGTCAGTTGTTGGGCAGATGGGAGTCCTTTGCAGGCGATGAAATGTGCCTGCTTTGAAAACAGGTCTATCACAGTCCAGATGACAGTATTTCCTCTACTTTCAGGTAGGTCTACTATAAAGTCCATAGCTATTTCTTCCCATGGTTGAGAAGGGTCTGCCACCGGCTGCAGCAACCCGGGGGTTTTCCCTGGAATTCTTTTCATGGTGGCGCATACAGCGCAACTCTTGACATAGTTTTCCATATCCCGTTTTAGCCCCGGCCACCAAAATTGCCGGTGAATGAGATGTAGAGTTTTAAAATATCCAAAGTGTCCAGCCTGTTTTACATCATGGCTGTGTTTTAGAGCCTTGAGACGGAGGGCTTCAGGCAAATACAGTTTACCCCCCTTGTAAGCCAAACCATCCATACATGTCAGGGAGGTTTGATTGTCTCTGAACCATTGATCGGTGAGGAGCTCTTGTTTTATCTTCTTTGCCCCAGGGTCATCAGGATTAGGGGCCCTGCGAGGTGTGAGTTGGGCAGCAGTTTGTGGACTGGAGATAATTGCCTCGTTAACCTCTTCACGTTCGCTTTTGTACTGGGGCAATCTCGATAGCACATCAGCTAGGAAGTTTTTTCCTCCTGGTATGTATTTTAGACTGAAGTTGAAACAGTTAAAGTACTGTGCCCACCGCACTTGCTTTGGGGACAGTTTGCGGGGAGTTTTCAGTGCTTCTAGATTTTTGTGATCTGTCCATACTTCAAAAGGCACCTTGCTCACCTCTAGATAGTGTTGCCAGTTTAACAGGCCCCACCTAATTGTGAAGGCCTCCTTCTCCCAGATTGTCCATGTGATGACCCAGGGCCCCGAACGGAGGCAAAGCAGTCGGCTGGCAAGAGCAACAGTCCTTTAATCACTGCCAATGTTCACCCAAAAGCTCCCACATATGCTGGCAAGAGTTCAACCAAGACAGCCAGGGAAGTTTACAATATTCTCAAGACAAGACAGATAACAAGAAAACGTAAAGAGTCCTTTTAACTCTCAGCTTGCCTGCGAACTGCGAACTGCAAACTGCAGACTGCAAGGAGAGATCAGGAATGTAGTCTGTGGTCGTGAAGCAGGAAACAAACTGGTCCGGAATACAAAGTGTCCAGGTTACAAGAGCACAAGTCACAACAATATCAAGATCCCATGTTTGTTCTGCTCTGCTGTTGGGGGTAGGGGACTGGACAGTTTGCTGCTCGATGTTCCTGCTGTCCACATCAGAAGCACTTGATTGACGGGCCTGCAGGTGGCCTGGGTCTTTCAGCAGTTGCAGTAGTTGGAAGTTTTCGTGGGGGTGGTTTCCGTTCGGGTTGTTCTGGCTTCAGTTCAAATTCAGGTGGGGGAGGCTTCTTATAGCGGGCAAGCTGAATGTCTAGCCTTACCGCTGTCTGGTACCATTCCTGCAGCTGATCAGGTACTGCTCGATAGATGCAGGCCTGAGAGAGGTGATCGTCTAATCCCTCAATGAAGTGATGGATTAAGGATTGCTCAGGCCACCCCTCTATCCGACCTGCTATCTTGCGAAACTCTCGTACGTACTCCAGGGCAGGCCTGCCGGCTTGTTTTATTTTGTGGATTTGTTCTACTGCTTTGAGGCCAATGGATGGGTCCTCAAATCTTTCTCTCAGCCCTAGGAGGAAGAGGTGGGGGTCCTCCAATTCGGGGGCTTGCTCATTATATAAATTGTTCAGACATTCGGATGCTTCTCCCTCTAGGCTAGATGCAATCACATCGACCATAGCGCCTGGGTCCGGGTAGAGATAGGCCCAGCGGTTCAAATGAGAGCGCACTTGGTTGAGGAAGAAAATCAGCTTTTCTGGGTCCCCATCGAAGGTTGCTCTGAAGGGTGGAGTCATCATTGGCTGATGGGGCCCCCACCTGGCCTGCTGCCATATTCCCTGCTGTTGGCCAGCGTGGGGTTGTGACGCCCTCTGCTGCTGCAGGCCCCTCAATGGTTGCTGGATGAGTGGCAGTCGTCCTCCCACCAGCTGCTGATCTCCTGGCTTCTGCACTACCCCAAGCTGTTGCAGGGCCTCCATCAGCTGCAGCACGCTCAGAGGTTGATTTCTGCTTCTCATCTCCAGCTCTCCAAATCTCTCCACTGGCTGGCTACGAACTGCAGACAGGCATTCCCACTCACCCGAATCCTCAGTGGCAGACGTCCCGGTGGCTCTCCCCAAGTCTGCTTTTGGAGCCTTTGAGGGTGATAAGGCAGTCTCGAGGCTTCTGGAGTCTGGGCTGGGCTCGGGCTGACGGCCAGATCAGCTCTCCTAGCTGCTTGGGTTCTGCCTCCATCTGGGAGTCCTGCAAAAACTCATCCTCCCACAGCATGCTGTCTGTTGCTTCCCCCTCTGGGGTATCAGCAGCTGCCGGGTCACCATCTTCAAGCAGGTTCTCTTTTCCCATGATGAAATTTTCTCCTGAATCTTTGCCAGCTTCTCTCAAGCCTAGAGACAGCAACTGGAGTTCAGGATTCCAGATACTTTGAAAAGAAAGTAGATCTTGGCATGATGTCATGGTTCCAATTGGGGGAATACTTCAAAGAACTTCGAGGCATTGTTTACCTTAAAGTCTCTTTATTAGTAAAGCACCCTTCGGCACGAACATGGTGGGATGCCAAGTGTTGTGTTTCGGGATCGGTGAGGCATTGACGAGGCAGCAGGTGCAAACAACAACTCTTTTATTGGGTTAAAACAGAAGCGGCCTAACTGCCGCTTAGCCTCTATTTATACACTCACCACTAGGCGGCGACCAATAGAACCAAAGCAAAAGTTCCCGCTTAAAAGCAAGTTAACAAGTATGTAGACAGCCAGTCTGGAGTTTAAACAATTCAGCCGTTTGACCGTTTCTAAGTAAATTCCAAGTAATTCACATCAATACATAACACCCCTTTACCCTAGATAGTTCACAATAACAAGTATTGAACATAGGTAGTTCATAACAACAAGTATTGAACATAGTCCTGTAAATACTTCGGTGGCCTTCTCGACCATTCTGAGCGCCATGGCAGTGCTGGAGGACCCTAGTCTACTAGCTCGCCTGCCAGGCTGGGTAGACCGGGGTGTTGGGACCCGTCCACTACGGGTAGACCTGCGTCTCTGTGGCTGGAAATTGGAGCCGTCTGCCGGAATTGCTCAGTGGGTGCAGTCTCTGTGTTCAGGGCTGACTCGCCTTCCGCTAGTGCCCCGTCCCCTCGTCGAGGGGTCTCGCTCGCGCTCGAAGGCCCCGATGCACGGCTGCTGTCGTGCTGCCCCTGAATTTGCCCTTCGCTAGAGTCATGAGCTAGTGGCTGGTTCGCTAGCCTCCTGCACAGTTGGTCGATGTGCCTGTGTAGCATGCGACCATCTTCCAGGACCACTTCGTATGAAAGTGGCCCTGACACCTTACCAACCACAGCTACCACCCACAGTTCCCCTTGAGCATAGTTTCGTGCCCAAACCGGGTCACCAACTTGCAAACTCCGCGGTGGCTTTGGCTGTGCTGAGTCCGAGGCAACTCGGTCTGGATGCAGCCGATCCAGCTTAGTGATCAAACGACGGCCCCATCTTAATTCTGCTGGGCTTCTGCCCGTGGAAGTGCAGGGAGTCGTTCGTTGGCAAAGTAAAAAGTCTGCCTGTCTATGCTGCCAGTTGCCGGTTACGATCCTTTTTAAGGATTCTTTGGTTGTCCGGACCATGCGTTCCGCTTGGCCGTTAGAGGCCGGGTGAAAGGGTGCTGAAGTGGCGTGTCTAATCATATTAGCCCTCAAAAGGACTGGAATTCTGCAGCGGTAAATTGAGCCCCATTTTCTGAGACTATCACGTCGGGCAACCTGTGCATGGCAAAGATCCTGCGCAGTTCCTGGATGGTCCTGGCAGTAGTCATAGTTGGGACAGGTGCGACCTCTAACCATTTGGAGTGACTGTCCACCACAATGAGGAACAGCTGTCCCTGAAACAGTCCCGCAAAATCAATGTGGATTCTTGACCACGGTGCTTGTGTGGTTTCCCATCTATGGACGGGGCCTTGTGGCATTTCTGGCCGGGATTGCTGGCAAATGTAGCAGCTGTGTACTTGGGCCTCAATATCTTTATCCAGCCCAGGCCACCAAAGGGAAAAACTTAGTTGGTAGTATTGGTGAAGCCTAATACAATGAGAACAGGGCTTCTTTAAATAAAAAGAGTTGATATAAATGACACATTATTGCAAGCCACAATATTTAGATAGTTTTGGTACTTAAATATAGATATTAGAAAAAGCTTATTGATGTGAATGGATTAAACAATTAAAACATTTAAGAATCACTAGAAACAAATGTGTTGAAGATTATGAACATAGAATATAGGATCATAGGTCTGGAAGGGACTTCCAAAGAGAGGTCTTCTAGTCCAATCCCTTGCTCAAGACAGGAGTCCTTATACCATTCTGGTCAAATGGTTGTCCAGTCTATTTTTGAAAACCTCCAGTGATGGAGCATCCACAACTCCAGGAGGCAAGCTATTCCACTGATTAATTGTTCTCAGTGTGAGAAAATTTCTCCACAGTTGCTCAGTGGCTTATTGATGCTGGAGATGGTATCTACTGCATCAGTTGAAGTCCTAGCACTATGTGTGGGGATGAGCTCCCGTCACTCAGTTCAGCTTCTGTCCACCAAACAGTTCGAAAGCATGTTCTATGTGAGTAGATAAATAGGTACCACTTTGGTGGGGAGATGAGTTGGTGCTCCATGCAGGTAATCAGATTCCTGCCGGTTCTGAACCTTTCTGGTTGCGACGCCTGTTTATGAGGTGGCTCTGGGAAGGGAGGGGGCCTAGGATGACACTGCAGGAAGAGCCGCTCATCTTTCTTTCTGGTGGGAAGCATGCGAGCATGTCCTACAACAGAGCTGGTAAATTGGCAGCCAAACTACTACTCTGCAATAGCATTGTGGTCTCCAGACTAATGTAACAACTCCATACGAATATTGTAAGTACATCAGATGGTTGAAGAAGAAAAAAGGGCTTTGGAAGAATATCTGAAGGACAATGAAGAAGATCCAGCGAAGTTAGTATACCAGGAAGGCTTACTGACTACTGGAGAGACCAAACTGGCCTACAAGAAAGACCAAATGAAGAACAGAATGGAGGCATGGGAAGACAAAGCACTACATGGCCAGTACATAAAAAAAATACCAGGGAAAGCAGATAATAACAAGACCTGGCAATGGCTAAGAGCAGGAAAGTTGAAGAAAGAGACTGAGGGACTAATTCTGGCTGCACAAGACCAAGCCTTAAGGACAAATGCATACAAAGTCAGAATTGAGAAGACAGCAACAGACAGTAAGTGCTGCCTATGCAAAGAAGCTGAAGAAACAGTGGACCTGTAGAGATAGAGGTCATGTAGAGGTCGTGTGCAGAAAACTGCCTACCTTCCTGCATGCTTCGAATGCTATGATCTCACCCTGTTCACATAAGATAAGTATAAGATAAGACACTTAACTCTGGCTGATACATGATCTCACCTAAGTTTTGCAACAACAGGAAGATTGGCGTGGAGAATTAACCAATAAAATGCTGTTGCTCTCTTCTACCTTTTGCTGCTTGTAAAACTGTATAAAAGCAATAAACACTGCGAAGGCAGTCAGACATCTTTGCATCCTGCTATGACTGGTCTCTAACTGCATCATCTGGCGCCCGAACAGGGACCCCTTCACCCCCACCCCCACCCCGTGGGGAGCAACAGCCAACATACTTACCATTGTCTGGAATAGACCCCTAAGGTGCACCTTCATCCTACGGGACCCCTTCATTCTACAGAACCCCTCAGTGGTAAGTAATGGGTTGCAATCTATCTCAACACCAGCATAAGCATGTACAGGAACTCCGATTCCTGTTACATAAATCAGGTGTGACAGTGCCTGAGGCAGAGATAAGGAAGCTGGTGGAGGAGGTAGGGAAACATTGTCCCTGGTATCCGGAGCGTGGGACGCTCTGTTTGCAGGACTGGATAAAGATAGGGCATACTTTACATCTTGAACCCCGGGCTCCAGTACAGATACTACATCGATGGTATCAATGCCGTCAAGCAGTGGAAAAATTTGGCTCTGATGCTTTGGCAGGGCAACAATTAACTACAAGCCCCCCGCCTGGTTACGATCAAATAAAAATTGTCACCTCGAAATCATCTCCAATTGGACCCTCAGCTCCTCCTGGAGAGGCTAATTCTTTTGCTTCTCCACAGCCATTGTACACCCCCATAAGGCAAAATTTAGAGGAACAATTGGGATGCTTTGAAACTTCAAGTGGCTGTTAAGTTTAACCCTGTCAGACAATGTCTGGTGGTGCTTTGTGTTGATGTGTGGTAGTAAAAATAATCTTCAACAAGGCAACGTTGACAAACTTTGTAAACCTCTGGTTGGCTAGTTTATCTGATAACAACTAAAGCCACGGAAGAAAAGAAAAGAAAATTCAAAGAACTGAAAGCAAGTTTTTTTCTCTCTTTTTCCTTTAATTTGGCTCTTTGGACTATTCAATTCCCTTTTGTCAGAGGTGAGGAGAGGAGGCACTAGTTTTCCCCTCCTCCTTCACACCTGCAAAAGGCCCCAGGTTCAATATTCCTTTTAGTCTTTCCCCACTGTCTTTTGAAGTTGTTGGGATAAATTGGAAGTAACCATAAATGTTCCCCTCCTTTTTAATTAAAGGGGAAGCCTGTTTTGGCCTCAAACCCAAATTGATGTGTGTGCTTTGTTTTGTCTTATATATGTTTGGTCCTAGAACATTACGCTTGGGCTTGGAATGGTGAGAAAAATAGGAGATGGTTAAAGGGCCCTATAAAAACCACATGTTTGGTTGGAATCACCTCATGATTTTTCTTGCTTCTTGCAGGACAAGCCATATGTCTAAATAAATGTTGTTTTAATAGTATTTGTGTATATATGTCTGTCTGTGGTGTTCTGTGTTATTTCCAAGACTTGGAAGAGGGTCAAAACCCTCTTTGATAACAACAAACAAAAAGACCTTAATTAAAAATAAATGGTTTGCCTGGAAAATGTATGAAATGAAATATTTGTATGTGAAATGGTGTATGCAAGCAGTTAGAATGGAAGTGAATGAGTTAATTTGCTGATATGTAAATGTGTGTGTGTTAGCCCTCAACTCCCTCCCACCCATCCCAGGCTGTGAAAGAAACAGTAAACTGCAGCTTTTATTGTAGTAAAAGTAAATGGGAAGCAATAGCAAGAGTTTGTATGAGAAGAGTTTCATGGAGGATGTGTGAGAGAGTTTATGGGAAATGCATGCGAAGGAGATAAAACTATTTTTTAGTGGTGAGATTTTTGTAAAATTTCTTTTTCTTTTTTCCCCCTCCTGTCTCTTTCGTTTTTCGCTGGCTGTATTGCTTTAAGAGCGAAAGAAAGACAGAAAGAAGAGGGGGGCGGCTGCTCGTTTTAACTATTTTTTTTTCT
The DNA here is from genome assembly GCA_023970755.1 of Azemiops feae. Lineage (NCBI taxonomy): Eukaryota > Metazoa > Chordata > Lepidosauria > Squamata > Viperidae > Azemiops > Azemiops feae. Next base: position 33,495 of record JALGBA010003441.1, on the reverse strand, counting down.
TCCTCTGCTTAGAAGTCTGGTTTGAGGAAGGGGGGTAGATGTGAAATTTAATGCCCACTCTTGCAGTTTCAGCTTGCAATTTTTGTACTCGAAAGAGGAGACAGTAATTGTTGGACAATTTTTTTGCAAATTTTTGAGTTTTAAATTGTTTAGTTAGACATATATATCCATCAACCAAAAGAAATGACTCTGAATTGTTTTGCTTAGATTTGTAAATGTTTTCCCTATTTAATGGAAATTTGTTTCATCTGAATGGAATTTGATTAAATTGGAATTTAACTAACTTTATAGTAAAAGCAATACTAGAGTTTGATACAAAACTATTTTAGTAATTCAGAATAACCTATCTCTTCAGTGTGCTTTAACTGACTATGTAGGCTCTATTGCATATCATTTGCCTAAAGATCCTCGCTTTGCTTGTTTAATGACTTCTTCTTTTCCTGTCCGCCCATTGCTTTCCCCTTCTCCATTGCCGCAAGCTCTTACTGTTTTCTCCGATGGAGGGCGAACGAGAGGAGCAATTGCTTACAAGGATTCTCCTGGTGATATCTGGAAAATATCTTACACTGCAATGCAATCCTCGCCTCAACGATAGGAACTGTCTGCTGCTATTCTAGCTTTCCACACCTTTTCTCAACAACCTTTCAATTTAATCTCTGACTCTCATTATGTGTGTCAACTTATTTTTAATCTTCCAGGTGCATATATCACAACCAGGATTGACGCCAATCTCATGGCTCTGTTTTTAACTTTACAGCAACTGCTACAAGATCGGAAACATTTATATTTTGTTTCTCACATACGCACGCAGTCACTCATCCCTTCCTGGTCCTCTTTCTGAAGGCAACAGTCACGCTGATGCTGCTGTTCATGTCTTACCCACTTTATTTTCAGATCCTTTTTTTAGTCACTCTTTTATCCATCAAAACGCTAGGGGGTTGGCACAAGCTTGCCATATTCCACTCGACCAAGCCAAGCAGATTGTTTTATCCTGTCCCCAATGTTCTGGGGCATCCTCCTTGGGGGACACAGGAGTTAATCCCCGTGGTTTCACCTCTAATCAACTATGGCAAATGAATGTTATTCATGTTCCCTCTTTGGCTCCCTGGAAGTATATTCATTTATCTATTGATACTTATTCAGGAGCGCTTTGGGCCACACCTCAACGAGGGGAAACAGCTAATCATGTTATTTCTCATCTTTTTTCGGCCATTATAGCCTTGGGCAAGCCCTCATCTTTAAAAACTGATAATGGGCCAGCCTATTCTTCATCGGCCTTTTTGCAATTTTGTACAACCTGGAATATTGTTCTTACTCATGGTCTCGTCTATAATTCCATGGGTCAAGCCATAGTGGAACGTGCTAATCAGTCCTTTAAGGACTGCCTCCACAAACAAATAGAAAAGGAGGGCTCTCGAGTACCTAATTTGTCGTGGGTAACACAACAGGTTCAAAAAGTATTATTTACCTTAAATCAATTGAATGTTTCCATTGAAAATTTGACTGCTTATCAGAGACACTTTCAACAGAAAACAAGCTTGCCTCCACCTCTGGTATATTATCGGGCATTACCAGATAAAACATGGTTGGGGGCGGTCCCTCTGATTACGTGGGGGCGAGGATATGCTGCTGTGCTTGCTCCTACAGGACCTTTGTGGATTCCAGCGCATTGCGTCCGCCCAGCCAAGGATGTCGTGGCATCAGTCCCTGGATCCAGTCCCAGAAATGGCAAGGGTGACTCTCCAGACGGCACAGCGACTAATCCCGTCGTGCCAGTCATCCAGTGACATGGGGAGATGTGAAGAACTTGACCACCAAAGCGCAGGCAGTGCTTCAGCAGCAGCAAGTGGAGCAAACCCCCGAGAATTTATGCGCTGCCATTTTTGCGGTTTTAACTGCAAATTCCTTAGCCATCATTTGTTTGTGTTTGATTATTAACAGCTGCCCTTTGGGAACAGCAGCTGTCATCCCACCCAAACATTCACTCGAACAACGAATGAAGCAAAACCTATGGGTGCAGTTAGGTAACATCACACAAAATGATGTCTTTTGCTTATCTGAAGTGTATGATATGGAAAAATTGCTTTCTACATGTTTAGTTCCTGTTTGCACCCCTTCTGCAGTAATTCAAAACTTCACTGGCTTGGGTGGATTTCTATTAAATGGTAACTTTAATTATGGGACTATATCTAGTTGGGGGTTCGCTGCCTATTATCTACCCCCTGATGCAATTGCTTTGCACACCCCTGTGGTAACAATCCCTGCAAATATAACATGTGGTCAAGAAACTTTTGATTATATTTCTGCTGATATTAGTGAAGCGCAGTGTTGCCTCAGCCGGCTGATTCCTGTTTTGCTTTCCAAACAACAACTTCACCGTGGGGTCACGCTAGATAACACTTGTGACTCCAAAGCAGCCTTACTTAATAAAGCAGAATACGTAGCACTGGCTATATCTATAGTGGGTGCGCCAGCACTTGCTGCTCGTGCTCACTTTAACATTAACACTGTTGCGTGACTTCCGGATTTGGTGGCAGCGCCCGCGGACGTGCAGAGAATTCGTTCTCTTGGCCGTCCGGTTTCCCCCCGCCGGTAGACCCTGGACAGGGTCGAAAGTCGCCCTGTAGGGGCGACCACCGTAGAGGAGGGCACTCGTTGATCGCGGAGGGAGCGGCGGCTCCCTCTGCGGTCCGAGAAAATCACCTTTGGGCCGACGGGGAAAAGATCGGCCAGTAACATGGCCGATCACTCAGCTGCTCCAGCCGAAAGTCACAGCAACATCTAAGCAAAAAGAACCACCGTGGAAGATCCGGGTGAGAACTTTCCTTCCCTCTTGTTACTTTACCTATTTCCCTGCTAACAGCTTTAAGAATTATTTCCCTACTTTGAGAAAGCAGCGTTTGATCACCGGGGAAACGGGGCTTGGAAAAATATTTATTGTCTTTTTATTATTTCACTTTGCTTATATAAGCAGTTGGAATTCGGGCATCCCGGAAAAAAAACTCCTTACTGTGACTCTCTCTTTCGGCTTGTTTATTTCCAGTTTAGGTGAAAATCCTAAGGGAGGGGGTGGAATGTTTTTTTTCCTCCCCCCCTCCTGAATAGTATTGCCTAAAAAACTTTCTCTCCTCTGGGCGGATTTATGTAGACTGTTTTGGATACAATGTAATCTGGGACTTGGCAGGAAGCCCAGAAACTATGTGATACATTGTAACTCTCTCTAGTTGAACTCCCACTTTCTGATTCTGGCGTGATGTCCAGACTGGATTACAACATAACAACTGACTGCTACTTGGGATTTTTGTTGGTTTCTTTATTTCTGTGCTGGACTTGACTATTGGCGTTTTGCTATCTTTGATTGGAAATATATCTCTGTTTGGACTCTATATTTTACAATGCTGCAATTTATTCTTTAAGCTGAACTTTTTTAAAAAAAAAAAGAGGATGGAATCCTACTCACAGATTAATTATGGACTTATATTAGAAATTTTTTTGGAAATGAGAATGGAATATAAAGAACATATCAGAATGCTTAGCAAAAAGGAGGACTTAGAATTAAAAATTGAAACTCAACCTTTGATTGACTATGATATACAAACAGATTTACAACTTAATGAGATGGATGAAATACATTTACAATCTATTGAATCTATTGAATCTATTGAAGAGGAAGAGGACACATCTTACATGATGGACATCTTTGACGATCAAAGGCAGAACTCAACTAAAACATTTACAACTTTAAAAGCAACAGGATTGGACTTCCAAATACGAGGCACCAAAAATGTTGACAACATGACAGTACAGACAACACTAGACAAAAGAGAAAAAGAACATGATTGGACTCAATGGTGGGAAAAGGCCTTTAGCCAGTCACTAAGATGGGAAGACTTAGAGGCCCTGCTGTGGAAACCTACTTGGCATAAAAAGAAAGCTAGAATTAGATTTAAAAATGAGAGTTAAAATCTTATCTGATGGGTAAAAAGGGCTTTTGGACATTGAATGAGCTAATACTTTTGAGATTTTTAAGGTTACTTTGGTTTTGGTTTGGAATGACAATAGGAAAAACTGGAAAATTTAAAATTAAAGGAGTCAGATCGAGATTGAGACTGGTGAAGTATTATTGATACTTTTACCTACAAGAATTGAATGGTAATTAGTGAGGTATTAAATGGACTAAATTGAAACAATTGAGGAATTTATAAAAATATTGGATAGAATATATGAAATAGAATATAGTTGAGAAATATTAAGATATAATAGTTATATTATTAGTTTATGATAGAAATAATTATTGTCCTATTATTATTATTATTATAACATTATTACATTATTTTGTCTTATGTAATGGTTTTAAAATATATATAAAATAGAATAAAGATATAATTTGATTGAGAAATATAAATTGAAATTGGAATAATAGAGATATTTTAGGAATGCTCGAATTGTATACTATATGTTTATGCAAGACTAAATTGAAATAGATTATTTGAAAGTTGGTTAAGCCTGAAAATGGGTGAAAATATCTTTGATAAATTTTTGTTTTTTGTTTTTGTGTGTTCTTTTTTTCTTTCTTCTTTTCTTTTCTTTTTTTCCTTTTTTTTATTGATAAAATAGAGAGGGAACTTTTAAAGAAGCAGTTAAAATTGTATATGTATGACTGTATTTTTTGTTGTGTTCTATGGAGTGCCCTATCTCCACGATGTGTTATAAGCACTTGGCTGTAAAACAAACAAAAACTAATAAAACTTATGTAAAAAAAACAAAAAAACACTGTTGCGTGTAATTTAGCAAAAACAATTAATGCTACTTCTTCAGCTATCTCAGCAATCAATCATGAGCTTCAAGCTTTGAGAAAGGCTATTTTACAAAATCGTGCTGCTATTGATTATTTGCTTCTGCGTCAGCATTTGGGTTGTGAAAGTTTTGAAGGAATGTGTTGTTTCAACATTTCGGATGAGTCATGAACCATCCAGCACCAGCTCAATATTTTACACAATTTGGCCTCTGATTTGAAAATTGATACTTTAGGATCTTGGTGGGACAGCCTTTGGGCTTGGTTGCCCACAGGCTTATTGGGAAATGTCATACGTTCTTTAATCATTATTTGTGTTATTTTGATTGGTGGATGCTGCTTTGTTCAGTGTCTTCCTTCTTTTTGCAACATATGTATCACAGCTTTTCGCCCCAAACCCCCTCCCACATTGCCTCAGGGTCAGGTTTATGACCTGTATAAGCAATTGCAAGGATTTTCCTCTCCTAATTATGACCCTTTTCCTCACCCCTCTTATGACGATGCATTGTTTAACAAAACAAAAAAGAGTGAGGTGAGATGTAGAGATAGAGGTCATGTAGAGGTCGTGTGCAGAAAACTGCCTACCTTCCTGCATGCTTCGAATGCTATGATCTCACCCTGTTCACATAAGATAAGTATAAGATAAGACACTTAACTCTGGCTGATACATGATCTCACCTAAGTTTTGCAACAACAGGAAGATTGGCGTGGAGAATTAACCAATAAAATGCTGTTGCTCTCTTCTACCTTTTGCTGCTTGTAAAACTGTATAAAAGCAATAAACACTGCGAAGGCAGTCAGACATCTTTGCATCCTGCTATGACTGGTCTCTAACTGCATCATGGACCACCTGGTAAGCTGCTGCAAGAAGATCACACAGACTGACTACAAGCAGCGGCATGACAAAGTAGCAACAATGGTGCATTGGAAGATCTGCAAGAAATATCATTTGCCTGCAAGCAAGAACTGGTGGGACCATAAAATAGAGAAAGTCATAGAAAATGAAGAAGTTAAATTGCTCTGGGACTTTAGAATTCAAACAGACAGGCACCTGCCACATAACACCCCGGACTTAACAATTGTCGATAAGAAAGACAAAATGTCTGGATAGTGGACGTGGCAGTGCTTGGAGACAGCAGAATAGACAAGAAAGAATTGGAGAAGGTAACAAAATACAAAGACCTACAAATAGTAATAGAACGACTGTGGCAAAGGCAAGCAAGGGTAGTACCAATAGTAACAGGGGCCTTGGGTGCAATCCCAAAACAACTGGAGCACCACTTGAACACCATTGGCATTGACAAATTTGCCATCAGTCAATTGCAAAAGGCAGCTTTACTCGGAACAGCTTCCATCCTATGACAATATCTGTAACACCATCAAACATACAGATCTGCCTATCCCAGGTCCTTGGAAAGGACTCGATAGGTAGGAAAAAATGCCAAACCCAGTCTGAACATCTGGCCAATTGTGTAACGAACCATAATAATAATACTGCACCACCACCAGCACCCAACTACTTTTCTGCTTGACTTTTATAGTTGCTCGTCACTGGGCTGGCTAGGGAGAGGTCTTAAAGGGGCAGGGCACCATCAGCCCAGGTACTAGCCAACTTTCAGGCAGCCTGCCCTCTCACAATGGGCATGCTGGGATTGCGGTCATTGAGCAAAAAAGTCATGTGGGCATCTTGCTTAAAGACTGCTTTGCTCAACAACCAAGATTCTGGTCCCAAGTGTGGTCTTAAATCAAGGGGTACCTGTATACCTATAAGAGAGCTTTAAATGCAGAAGAAATTGATAATAATAATAATAATAATAATAAATGAAAATCAAGGAAAGAGAATGTGGTGTAGTGGCTAAAGTGCCGAACTAGAAACTGAGAGGTGATGAATTCTAGTCCTCTCTTAGGCATGAAAGCTGGTTGGGTGTCTTTGGGACAGTCACTCTCACTCTCAGTCACTCAGTCACTCTCAGCCTCACAGTGTTATTGTTGCAGGAAAACTAAAAGGCAGGAGTATTAGTTATGTATGCTGCCTTGAGTTGACTGAAATAAAAACAGGATAAAAATCTGCTAAACAAAAACAATACAAATAATAATAGTAATTTTATTTGGGATTACTTTTTGAGATTTGACATTTAGAATTATAGGCACTTGATGGACCAAACTGCAGATAATACTGAGCCAAATATGAACACCTGAAAGACATTCTTAAACCTTTGAATCTTATTTTTACTGAAAACTCTCTCTCAATGTATCGAGGACAGGATACAGAGCATTGCTTCTAGGCATTTCTAGAGTGATTTTAATATAGTTAATAGATCAGCATGGTATATTACAATGAGACATTACAAATTGCTTTGGGGAAAAATCCTTGCATTCCTGAAAATATTTTGCCATGTTCTGTCAGGACTGCTGTGAGAAATACAAGTCCAACATTCAAATAAACAAAATATGACCCTTTTCTTTATAGAAAAATGCCCTCTCTATAAATCTATTCCAATAATCCGTTTAATGTGCTTGTCAGACCAAAATCAAACTAAGAACTAAGATACACATTCTGCTGTACACTCAGTATAATCTGAGAAATGCCTAATTTGATTTTCATAAAAATACCTTTCTGTTTCACACATAATACAATATAAGAGGAATTTCAAACAAAATGCAATATATTCAATATCATTCATGCAGAACAGACTTGCAAAGTTGTATTATGGAAAATATAAACTGAAATAGACAACACAACTAAAGGTTCTTGGCTTGCAGTATTCCATTTAGTCCTGAGAAATCAATGCAATTTTCTTATTTTTTTCCTGCAAAAATATTTGAAATAAGTGACTGCAATTTATCCTCAAAGACAGCACTTGTACATGTTTCAAAATCAAACAGGAATATTAATACTATGTTGCTCTGACTGTGTCAGATAGCCTCCATATTGGAGCCAGATATACCAGAAACGTCCATAGCACAGTGATCCAAAGTTTAATTACAACAGAGTCTATATCTCTAAGTTAGGCAACGCAATTAAATATAAATACAGGTAGTCCTCGACTTACAACCATTTGTTTAGTGACCGTTCAAAGTTACAATGGCACTGAAAAAAGTTACCGATGACAGTTTTTCACACGACCATTGCAGCATCCCCATGGTCACATGATCAAAATTCGGGTGCTTGGAAACTAGTTAATATTTATGACGGTTGCAGTGTCCTGGAATCATGTGATCACCTTTTGTGACCTTCTGACAAGCAAAGTCAATGGGGAAGCTAGATTTACTTAACAACCGTGTTACTAATTTAACAACTGCAGTGATTCACTTAGCAACTGTGGCAAGAAAGGTCATAAATTGGGGCAAAACTCTCTTAACTGTCTCGCTTAGCAACAGAAATGTTGGGCTCAATTGTGGTCGTAAGTCAAGGACTACCTGTACAACTAGAGCAGAAACATGTTAGTGTTGGGACAACGCATATTAAAGGCACTGTTTAAGTAATCAAGCACTTCTAAAAGTGAGATCAAAGCTAAGCAAAGGCACACAGGTAATTCAACAGTTAATTCTAGCACAGTGTCCTTAGACAACCCTTTCCCTGGCTCAATATTACAGGTAGTCCTCGAGTTACGAGTGTAATGGAGCCTGCACATTCCAGTAGTAACTCGAAAACTCATGGGAGTGAATCTCGTACCTTGAACGAGAAAACTCCCTGCTTGTTAAGACGCACGTTCTCGTTAAGTGCACATGAGGTATCTCAGGGTGGGGAAGGCCATGGGGGGCCTAGTGATGGAACAGGCCCCCAAGGCCTCCCCTATCCACTAAAATACCTCATGCTTCCCTCTCCCTTCCTGCCGTGCTGGACTCACTTACCTTGCAAAATCTGTCTCCTCTCTGCCGCGGTTTCTTTCCCTTTGAGAGAGAGGAGAGTCAGCTTGGAAATGCTCCTTGGTGCTGTAATATCATGTGAGTTCAAACACAAATTCTCTGCAAAAGAGATCATGGCTGTTCTGTTCACAACACAGACATGAAGACGAGGCAGTTTGATGCAAAAGGTGTTCTTTATTGTGCATGTGCACTGAACAGAAGCAAAGGAGAAAATGTCAACATGCCCTTTTATACTTCCCCTGCAAGGGGAGGCTCAACCAATGAATGCAGGCCATTGTCCCGCCTCGTGCATGCGCACGAGGCTGGAGACAGCCTGTCTGGGTCCCGGGCAACTTATGGGCTGCCCGGGTCTATACAACCGGTCCCAGGCAAACACGTGGTCTGCCCGGGTCTCTGCAGTTACCCTGCAGGCTGCCTGTGCCTTGCTGATTGACTCAGCAAGGCTCAGGACACAACACCCCTCACCCCTAGGCTGGGACAATGCCGTCCCGGCCTATATCAGTACCATGTAACATTTAGTCCAAATGTCACCCTGGCTATTTCCCGGATCCCTTTGTTCCCTGGTCCCAAGGGGATTCAAGTCAATCCACGTTCTTCTCTTTTTGACAACGATCGCCCCACAGGGACCTCACGTATTCATTTAAATATTTAGGCGGGGCCTTAATCCGCCCCGATCTTCGCGGACGTACGGTAGGGACGGGTGTGGTGACATTTGGGGGAAGTAAGTTGGGTGCCTGGATTGCTGGCTCCCGGTCTGCACACAACAAACCAGGACTTTGTTGCCCAGAAGACTCAGGGGTTCCCCCTAGCTGCTGACTGGCTGGGTCCGCTAAACCCAAACCAGATTTCCTTGGTGGGGTCGAGTTCCCCGAGTTCCTTGGTGGGGTGGAGTTCCCCAAAAACCCTTGGAACTCCCCTTGGGAGCAATGTCCTTCGGGCCCAAGGCCAGCAGCAGGGGTGCCCTGAGTAGCCGATTTATGGCCATTTGCCCTAAACCTCTGCCAGAGTCAGGAGCCGCCTCCATGGCAGAACCCCCTGCTTCTATGCCAGAGTCAGGAGCCGCCTCCATGGCAAGACCCTCATCTGGAGCATTTGGAGACCCCCCTGCTTGGAGAGACTGTGATCCACAATCGTAATTGGGGTCCCCCTCCCCCCCGAGAGCGGAGTCAGGGGAGGAATGCCGGCCTGGCAGCCGCCAACGCAGCTGGTCTATGTGGTGCCGGAGGACACGCCCATCATCCAAGACCACTTCGTATGACAGAGGCCCAGAGACCTTAGAGATTACAGCAGGTACCCAGAGATGCCCCTGCCCATAGTTCCTGGTCCAAACCGGATCACCCACTTGAAGTCTCCTAGGTGCCCGCGGCTGCGACACCTGTGAAGCCACCCGGTCTGGGTGAAGCCTGTCCAGCTTTGTGATAAGTCTGCGACCCCAGCGGAGTTCAGCTGGGCTCTTTCCAGTGGCTGTGCATGGTGTGGTGCGGTGTGTGAGAAGAAAATCAGCTAACCTGTGATGCCAGGGTCCTTGAGTGATTCTCTTTAATGCGTCTTTCGTGGTGCGCACCATGCGTTCAGCCTGACCGTTGGTGGCAGGATGAAAAGGAGCAGATGTGGCATGCCGGATCATGTTGGCTTGTAGAAATGCCTGAAACTCAGAAGAGGTAAATTGTGGACCATTGTCTGAAACTAAAACATCAGGAAGGCCATGGGAAGCGAAGATTCCTCTGAGCACCTGGATGGTCCTGGCAGTAGTAGTGGAGGACACAGGAACGACCTCTAGCCACTTGGAATGGCTATCCACAAGGAGGAGGAAGAATTGCCCCTGAAAGGGCCCAGCATAATCTATATGGACACGTGACCATGGAGTGAGTGTCTCCTCCCACCTATGTACAGGGGCCTGGGGCATTTCTGGCCGTGATTGCTGGCACACTTGGCATCCCTGAACCTGGGCCTCGATGTCTTTATCGAGGCCAGGCCACCAAAGATGGCTGCGTGCAAGCGCCTTCATCCTCACTATTCCTGGATGTCCCTCATGAAGAGAGAGCAATACTCTAGTCCTCAATGAGGCCGGGATGACTACTCTGTTGCCCCACAGGATGCACCCCTTGAATGTGGACAATTCGTGCTTCCTGCGCCAGAAACTCTGGAAATTAGTACCAGGACACGTGTCAGGCCATCCTGACAACACACATGTCAGCACGCGTGCAAGCGTGTGATCAGTGGCTGTTTCTGCAGCCACATCCCTAGCATTGAGGGGAGATTCTGGTAAGTCCTGAATAGACAGAATATGTACAGCAGGGGCAGGGTCTGCCTCTATTTGCTTAAGAGGTAACCTGCTTAGGCCATCTGCATGGCCCATCTCAGTACCTGGTTTGTGAACCAGTGTGTAATCATAAGCTGCTAAGAAGATAGACCATCTCAGCATCCTGGGAGATATTATCTGGGGAGTTTGTTTGTTGGTTGTGAACAACCCTAGCAAAGGCTTGTGGTCAGTATAGACTGTTCCATACAAGAAATCATGAAATTTCTTTATGCCTGAGATTATTGCCAAGGCCTCCCTGTCAATCTGAGCGTAATTTCGCTCTGCAGATGAGAGGGTCCTTGAATAATAGGCCACAGGGACCTGTGTTCCATCTTCTTTGAGATGGCTTAGCACTGCTCCTACCCCATAAGGGGAAGCATCACATGCGATGCACACTGGCAATTGCTCATTGAAGTGAGCCAGTACAGCATTTGAGGATAATAAGGCTTTGACCTTTGTGAAGGCCTCCTCATGGACTTTTGTCCATGCCCACGGAGCCTGTTTGTCTAAAAGCCTGTGCAGTGACTCAGCTACAGCAGCTTTGTTTGGGAGAAACGAATGGTAAAAGTTCAAAAGCCCCAAAAAAGCCTGAAGCTCAGTTTTTGACTGGGGACTAGGAGCCATTTGGATGGCCTTGAATTTGGACTCCGCGGGGTGGATGCCATCTGCATCAATGCGGAACCCCAAGAACTCGGTGGATGACACACCGATTTTACACTTGTCCTGCTGTAGCTTCAGCCCAGCTTGGCGGAAACGCAGCAAGACAGCCCTCAGCCTTTCGGCTAAGTTTCCTGATGATTCTCCTGCAATGAGGATGTCATCAAAATAGGGGCAAACCCCGGGAATCCCTCGGAGCGTTCGCTCCATTATCCCTTGGAAAATGCCAGGGGCTATATTGACCCCAAACTGCAACCTCTTTACTTTGAACGCACCTCTGTGCGTGACTATGGTTTGGGCCTCAGCAGTCGCCTCATCAACAGGCAACTGTTGATATGCTTGAGCCAAATCAAGCTTAGCAAAGTACTTCCCTCCTTTCAGTGAGGCTAAAATGTGGATCACCACGGGCACAGGATAAGCATGCTGTTGTAATGCCTTATTCAACATGCACTTATAGTCCGCACAGATGCGGACTTCCCCATTGGATTTTAGGGGAGTTACTATGGGGGTTTCCCATGGACTAGAGTCCACAGGTTCCAGAATGCCTTGTTGGAGCAACTTGTCCAACTTGGCATCAATCTTACTTTTTAAGGCAAAAGGCACCCTCCTAGGCTTGACCCTTATGGGTGTAATGCCTGGATCCAATTTTAATGAAATAGGAGGCCCCTTGTACGATCCAAGTTCTGAGTTGAACACATCTGCAAACTCCTTACATACACCTGCAAGGCTAGCCGTTTGCAGCTGGTTCAGACCAGTCACCTGGATCCCAAGCGCCTCGAACCAGTCGAGTCCTATGAGACTCGTTCTGTCACCCCCAACAACTACTACATCCAATAAACCATTGAAGCCCTTTTGCTGCACTCTGAGCGTGGCTTCCCCTTTCACGCTTACTCGCGTGTTTTGGAAATCAGTAAGGACAAGGTTGGAAGGCCTGAGCTTTACTCTTGAGCCGCTCCGGAAACAAATCTTATTGAACGTGTCCATTGAAATAATAGACAACGCGGAGCCTGTATCCAGCTCCATAGCCAGGGGAACTCCCTGCAACTTTACGTCAATGCGGAGCTTTTTCTTAAGGGGCCTATGCGTTCCTGTCTTGAACACCCCCCTTCTAGACGCGCAAAAACCCACCCTGTTTTGGCTGGGGACCTTGGTACCTTTCAGAGGCAATTCTGGGGACTTGTTCTTTGGATGGCCCATGCAGGCCGATGCTATGTGGCCTTGCCTTCCGCACGCTCGACAGACGGCAGATCGAAATCGGCAGTCGGCCCTCCTGTGGCGACCCCCACAGCCGAAACATCGAAGGGTTGCAGGCGGTGGCCCTCTCCGACCCGGCAGTCGTCTCTCCGCTGATGGCTGGATCTTGTCCACCTCTTCCTCCTCGGAGTCTTCTCCAGAGGCCTCACGCGTGGCCTCCTGGTGGATCGGGACGGTCACGGAATGGCTCTTTGTAGACCGCAAGGCCTTCACGGCGCCTCCGGCTGCTTCTTCTGCTGCGATCTCTCGAAGGGCGTCTTGGAAGGTGACGTCCGTCCTCACAAACAGTTTCTGCTGTACTTCGCGGCTTCGCAACCCACACACCAGTCTATCTCGGAGCCTTTCCTCCAAGTCTTGAAATGCACAGGGGCGTGCGGCTTGCCTCAAGGCCGCGACGAAATCCACAGCTGATTCGCCGGGCCGCTGGTCCCTTTGCTCGAATTGATGCCTCCATGCTATGATCGAGAGCTTAGGCTCGAAGTGTTCTCACAGCATCTTTTTCAAATCGGCATATGCGATTGATTCCAATGGTGCCGGTGCGACAAGATTCTCAGCTATTTCAAATGTCTCTTGCCCACAGACACAAAGTAAGGTAGCCGCTTTCAGGCCGTCTTCCTGGATTTTGTTTACTCTAAAGTAATTTTCAATGCGAGCTGCATACGAGCTCCAGCGTTCAGGATGCGCGATGTCGAATTCGCCCAGACAGCCCAACTTGGACATCTTCTTACTTGATGGCCTCGTCCATGCCTCTCGCCGTAAGGAATAGAGAAGGGGTCCGACGAAGCCAAGCCCGCCTCCAGCGTATGTATGCTGGCCGGCGGCTGCTCCTCCTGGACGCCACGCTTCTCTTCTCTTCCTGGCCTAGGTGAGTAGGCCTACTTCTGTTTCCTCGGGATCCCCAATGGCGGATCCCACCTTCGTCGCCAATGTTCTGTTCGCAACACAGACATGAAGACGAGGCAGTTTGATGCAAAAGGTGTTCTTTATTGTGCATGTGCACTGAACAGAAGCAAAGGAGAAAATGGCAACATGCCCTTTTATACTTCCCCTGCAAGGGGAGGCTCAACCAATGAATGCAGGCCATTCTCCCGCCTCGCGCATGCGCACGAGGCTGGAGACAGCCTGTCTGGGTCCCGGGCAACTTATGGGCTGCCCGGGTCTATACAACCGGTCCTGGGCAAACACGTGGTCTGCCTGGGTCTCTGCAGTTACCCTGCAGGCTGCCTGTGCCTTGCTGATTGACTCAGCAAGGCTCAGGACACAACAATGGCCCCCAGAAGCTTTCATTCTGGGGGGAGGGGAGTGTTTGTTAAGTTTGGTGCTCAGTGAGGCATCAACGAGGCAGCAGGTGAACGAACAACTCTTTATTGCAGGTTAAAACAGAAGCCTGGTTAACTACTGCTCCACCTCTATTTATACATTCAGCAATAGGCGGCAGCCAATAGAATTCAAGTATCCTTCCTGCTTAAACATATTATAATGAGTCTGCAGACAGCAAGTCTGGCACTTAACTGACAGTTTTTTCAACAATTCCAAGTAATTCACTTCAATACATTACACCCCTTTCCCCTAGATAGTTCATAAGGTCATATGTTGATAAGGTTGTTCATAAGGTCATATGTCATCCCTTAAATAAGTTGGCCTTTTCGCCCATTCCGAATGCCTCGAAACTGCTGGAGGCCCCTGGTCTGTCAGCTCGCCTGCCAGGCTCGGAAGTCCAGGGCTATGGGGCCCATCCATCACTGGTAGACTCGAGTCTCTGTGGCTGGGCTGTCCTGGTAGGCCCGAGCCAATGTCCACAGGTGGAACAGAGTCCACCAGTCCTGGGCATTGTCCATTGGTTGTGGAATCAGTGGTTGGGACTGACTCACCAGATGCTTGAGTCTCGTCCCTTAGTCTGCTAGCTCTGCCCTCGCTGGCAGAATCTGATGCACTACTGCCATCGTGCTGCTCCTGAGTTTGACTGTCACTAGAGTCATGGGTTACTGGCTGGTTTGCCAACCTCCACCGCAGTTGGTCAATGTGCCTGCGTAGCACGCGACTGTCTTCCAGGACCACTTCGTACGAAAGTGGCCCAGTCACCTTACAAACCACAGCTACCACCCACAATGCCCCTTGCCCATAGTTTCTCGCCCAGACCGGGTCGCCAACTTGCAAGTGCCATGGTGCCTTTGGCTGTGTTGCTTGTGAGGCAACTCTATCTGGATGTAAGCGATCCAGCTTTGTGATCAAGCGCCGGCCCCATCTTAATTCTGCTGGGCTTCTGCCCGTGGAAGTGCATGGGGTTGTGTGTTGGCAGAGTAGGAAATCTGCCAGTCTGTGTTGCCAGTTACCTGTGACTATCCGCTTTAAGGACTCCTTCGTTGTTCGGACCATGCGCTCCGCTTGGCCGTTCGAAGCCGGGTGGAAAGGGGCTGATGTGGCGTGTCTGATCATATTTGCCCTTAAAAAAGACTGAAATTCTGAAGCAGTAAATTGAGCCCCATTGTCTGAGACAATCATGTCAGGTAACCCGTGTGTGGCAAAGATCCTGCGCAGCTCCTGGATGGTCCTGGTAGTAGTCATAGTGGGGACAGGTGTGACCTCTCACCACTTGCAGTGACTGTCCACCACAATGAGGAAGAGTTGTCCCTGGAAAGGCCATGCATAATCAATGTGAATCCTGGACCAGGGGGCGTGTGTGGTTTCCCATCTATGGACTGGGGCATGGGGCATCTCTGGCCTAGATTGCTGGCAAATGTGGCAGCTGTGTACCTGAGCCTCAATATATTTGTCCAGCCCAGGCCACCAAAGGTAGCTTCGCACGAGTGCCTTCATCCGGACTATTCCCGGATGTCCCTCATGCAGAGACTCCAGTCCTCAGTGAGTTCGGGACTACAACCCGACTGCCCCACAAGACGCACCCCCTGTGAGCTGACAACTCATCCTTCCTCCTACTAAAACTCTGGAAGTTAGGCCCTGGACTAGTTTCTGGCCACCCTGTGAGCACCCAGTTTAACACGTGGCTTAGCGTCGTGTCGGACGCTGTCTCCGCAGCCACGTCCCCTGCGTTAAGGGGAGACTCAGGCAGATCCTGGATAGCCAGGATGCGCGTGGCTGGAGCGGGGTCAGGCTCTAAATGCTGCAATGGCAGTCTGCTAAGGCCGTCTGCGTGGCCCATTTCCCTACCTGGTTTATGAATCAAATTGAAATTGTATGCTGACAGAAATATTGACCACCTCATCATCCTAGGAGATATGATCTGGGGTGTTTGCTTGTTCGTTGTGAACAACCCCAGGAGTGGCTTGTGGTCTGTGAAGACCATGAAAGGCCTGCCATACAGGTAGTCATGAAACTTCTTGACCCCTGCCACTATGGCCAAGGCCTCTTTATCTATTTGAGCGTAATTACGCTCTGCAGAGGACAACGTCCTCAAGTAATAGGCTATTGGAGCTTGCCTTCCATCAGCCATTACATGACTCAACACAGCCCCAACCCCATATGGTGACGCATCACAAGCGATGCAGACAGGCAGCTTTTCGTTAAAATGCATCAAAACGGAGTTTGAAGACAGCAGTGATTTGACTGCTGAGAAGCTCCTCTTGTGGACGCTGGTCCACTTCCACTGTGCATGTTTGTCCAAGAACCAGTGTAACGGCTCTGCCACTGCGGCCTTGTGAGGTAGGAAGGCATGATAAAAATTGAGCAGTCCTAGGAACGCTTGGAGCTCCCCCTTTGATTTTGGACTCAGGGCCTGCTGAATTGCTTTGAGCTTGGATTCAGCAGGATGAATGCCGTAGGCATCTATACAGAAACCGAGGAACTCAGTTGAAGCTACCCCAATCTTACATTTCTCCCGCTTCAGCTTCAGCCCCGCTTCGCGGAAGCGCTGAAGGACGGCCTTGAGCCGTTCAGCCAATTTTTCGACTGATTCCCCAGCTATGAGGACATCATCGAAATATGGGCACATGCCTGGAATACCCTTGAGCGTGCGCTCCATCACTCCCTGGAAGAGGGCTGGGGCAACACTGACCCCGAATTGTAGACGCTTAACCTTGAAAGCTCCCCTGTGAGTAACAATGGTTTGAGCCTCCGCCGTGGCCTCATCCACCGGCAGTTGCTGATAGGCTTGAGCCAAATCTAACTTGGCAAAGATGCGACCTCCCTATAGTGACGCCAAAATGTGGCTGACTACAGGCACCGGATATGCGTGTTGTTGGAGTGCTCTATTGATAGTGCACTTGTAATCTGCACATATTCGCACTTCTCTGTTGGCCTTAAGTGGCGTGACTATGGGGGTTTCCCATTGACTGCTATCAACTGGCTGAAGGATGCCTTGCTGCATCAGCTTATCCAGCTCTGCATCGATCTTCTGCTTGAGGGCAAAGGGCACTCTACGCGGCTTGATCCGTATCGGAGTTATGGCAGGATCAAGCCGAAGAGCTATGGGAGGACCTTTATATTTCCCTGAGGGCTAAAAACGTCAGCAAACTGCCGGCAAACTGCCGCTAAGTCCACTGCTTGTGTGCTGTTTATTCCAGTTACATGGATTCCCAATGCATCAAACCAATCAAGCCCAATGAGGCTTGTGCGGTTGCCCTCAACTACTACGACTTCCAGGGGGCCCTCAAATCCCTTGAATTGCACCCAGAGTGAAGCTTCCCCCTTGACTGTTACTCGGGAGTTTTGGAAATCCGTTAAGACGAGGTTCGACGGCTTGAGCTTAACCCTTTTGCCGCTGCGACTACAAATGTGTTTGAAGGTTCCCTGGGAAATTATGGATAATGCGGATCCCGTATCTAGTTCCATGTTGCATGGAACTCCCTGCAGCTTGACTTTGAGCCGCAGTTTTTCATTAAGAGGGCGATGGGCACCTGTTTTAAGTGTGCTCCTCCTAGTGGTGCAATAGCCCACCCTGTGTTGCCCTGGGGCCCCGGTACCTTTCCGGGGAAACTCTTCTGGTGGACTCACTCTCTGACGACCCTGACAGACTGCGGAGATGTGGCCTTGTTTGCCACACGCCCGGCACGTTGCCATGCGGAACCGGCAGTCTGCGTGTTTGTGTCGGCCTCCACATCCCGCACATCGAGAGAAGGGAACTGCCTTGTCAACTGGGCGTGGTAGCCTTCTTTCTGGAGGCTGCTGTAAGCAATCGACCTCTTGATCTGATTTGGAGTCTTCGAGCCTCTCAGCGCCCTCCTGGTGGACGGCCTCTGTGCAGGGAACGCTCCTGGAGAGCCGTAAGGCCTTGACGGCTCCCACGGCGGCTTCTTCGGCTGTGATCTCTCTTAGGGCATCTTGGAACGAAATAGTCTCTTTCGTGAACAATTTCTGTTGGAGATCCCTGCTTCTTAACTCACACACTAAGCGGTCTCGCAGCCTCTCTTCAAGATCTTTGAACTCACAGGGTTGGGTCGCTTGATGAAGGGCAGCTATGAATTCTGCAGCCGATTCGCCCGATCGTTGGTCTCTTCTTTCGAAGGCGTGCCTCCAGGCAATGACCGATAGCTTCGGCTCAAAGTGTTCTTTGAGCATTTTCTTACATTCTGAATACGCAACAGATTCAAGTGAAGCTGGAGCGACTAAGTTTTCAGCGATTTCGAACGTCGCCTGGCCACAAACGCACAGCAGCGTTGCGGCCTTCAAACCGTCCTTGTGAACTTGGTTGACTCTCAAGTAGTTCTCAACTCTCGCGACATACGAGCTCCACCTCTCTGGATGTGCAACGTCGAATTCTGAGAGTTTTCCGAGTTTGGTCATGGTGAGTTGTTTCCATTGTTTTTGGCCTCGCGATGCCTTGTGCTGCCAAGGCTTCTTTTAAGCTTCCAAGGACAGTTCCTGGGAGCGCTCTTCCTCCAGCGTTTCCATACTGGCAGGAATGAGGGGGGGGAACGCGGCCCCAACCAAGGCGTCGTCGCTTGGCTTACCCCCTTAGTGACTCAGCTCTTCGAATTTGGCAGCACATCCCACCTTCATCGCCACTGTTAAGTTTGGTGCTCGGTGAGGCATCAACGAGGCAGCAGGTGAACGAACAACTCTTTATTGCAGGTTAAAACAGAAGCCTGGTTAACTACTGCTCCACCTCTATTTATACATTCAGCAATAGGCGGCAGCCAATAGAATTCAAGTATCCTTCCTGCTTAAACATATTATAATGAGTCTGCAGACAGCAAGTCTGGCACTTAACTGACACAGTCTAAACATATTATAATGAATCTGCAGACAGCAAGTCTGGCACTTAACTGACAGTTTTTTCAACAATTCCAAGTAATTCACTTCAATGCATTACAGTGTTTGCTTCGTTTGCATGCCTATGGGGAAAGGTGTGGAATTGGAGTTGGCTGGGCGCAGGAACCAATGCTGTCCGTGGCCCGGGTGCACTGCTCACTCACATGTGCCGGCTTTGATTTGAGGGCAGGAACGAAGCCTTCAACTGAGCAGGGAGGCATCGCGGGGTGAGTCCCCTTGCACCTGTGTCCAAACTGCTGGCAGTGGCAGCGGCAACAGCCACCTGAGTGGCCGCGATCTCCCCTCCCCAGCCAGCCAGCCACCCTGCCTAACCTACTCCTTGCCTGACCAGCCAGTGGCACAAATCCTGACTGCTCTTCTCCTTGTCCTGCTCCCTACTCAAGCGGCGGCAGCAGCTTCAGTTTCTCCACTCCGTCCGAAAGGAAGAAAGCAGAGGCGCAGAGCGGGATTGCTCTCAAGAAGACATGGGTGCGCTGCTCGCTCACGTGCGCCGGCTTTATTGAGAGCAATCCCGCTCTGCACTTCCACTTCTTTCCACTCGGACGGAGCGGAGACACTCAAGCCGCTGCCGCTCAAACACTTTTTATCCAAATGCAGACCTGAGAGAGATTGGAAGGTCCGTGTCCCTGCCAGTGGGGGTGTCATGCCCCTGTTGGAGCCTGAATCTGCTGAGGAAGATGAGATGGAACTGGAGCCGATGGAGATCGAAGGGGAGGCATCACTGGCTTCAGAGGAATATGGGGAGGAGCAGGCCGAGGCAGGCCAGGGCCTTTCAGGATTGGATAAAAAGTGTTTGAGCGCCTATGGGGCTATACAGGTATTCAAAAAGCAGGGATTCACTGTGTTTTGAATAGCCCCATAGGCGCTCAAACACTTTTTATCCAAATCGAGACCTGAGAGAGATTGGAAGGTCCGTTTTCCTGCCTGTGGGGTGCTTCAGAAATGGAGTGTTCCTTTCCGTTTCTGAAACGCCCCACTTGCAGGCCTTTTCTCAAGCCCTTTCCTGGCGAAAACAGAGCCACAGGGTGAGGCACGCTGGCTCTGGGGGCTCGGTTTGTCCAGGAAAGGGCTTGAGAAAAGGCCTGCCAGTGGGGCGCTTCAGAAATGGAAAGGACTGTCGCACGGAGTTTCAAAAAGCAGCGAATCCCTGCATTTTTAATAGCCCCATAGGTGCTCAAACACTTTTTATCCAAATGGAGACCTGAGTCACACGAAGCTTCAAGCAGTCACATGGAGCATTCCTTTCTGTTTCTGAAGCGCCCCACTGGCAGGCACATGGACCTTCCAATCTCTCTCAGGTCTGCGTTTGGATAAAAAGTGTTTGAGCGGCAGCAGCTTGAGTTTCTCTGCTCCAGAAGCTCAGAGCGGGATTACTCTCAATAAGGGCGGCGCACGCAAGCGAGCAGCACACCCGTGTCTTATTGAGAACAATCCTGCTCTGCGCCTCCGCTTTCTTCCTTTCAGACGGAGCAGAGAAACTGAAGCTGCTGCCGCCGCTTGAGTGGGCAGGAGGACAAGGAGAAGAGCGGTCAGGATTTGTGCCACTGGCCGGTCAGGCAAGGAGTAGGTTGGGCAGGGTGGGTGGCTGGCTGGGGAGTGGAGATTGCAGCCGCTCAGGTGGCTGTTGCCGCCGTTGCCGCCAGCAGTTTGGATGCAGGTGCAAGGAGACTCGCCCCGCGATGCCTCCCCGCTCAGTTGAAGGCTTCATTCCTGCCCTCAAACCAAGGCCGGCGCATGCGAGGGAGCAGCACACCCGGGCCACAGACGGCATTGGTTCCTGCGCCTGGCCAACTCCAATTCCACGCTTTGCCCCATAGGCATACAAACGAAGCAAACACTTCCCCCCCCCAGAATGGAAGCTTCTGGGGGCCATGATCTCTTTTGCAGATAATTTGTCTTTGAACTCGTGCAATATTATGGCACCCAGGAGGTTCCATTGTTGGCACAAAAAGCATTTCCAAGCTGACTCTCCTCTCTCTCAAAGGGAAAGTAACCGCAACAGAGAGCAGTCAGATTTTGCAAGGTGAGTCCAGCGTGGCAGGAAGGGAGGGGGAAGTAGTTGTGTGTGGGGAATAGCATGAACGTTGCAGAGCCTCTGCGGTCGTTCCTAAGGGCGAATGACTCCCGTGGTGCTACAATATTCGTAATTTTGGGATTTGCTCGTAAACACTAGGGGGCGCTGGTCACGTAACTTCAAACAAATGTTAAGTGAATGCTCATAACTCGGGGATTACCTGTATAGTTAAGAATGCTGCCTCTAGTGCTTATTGCTACCGCTCCCAGGTTTACTGCAGTAAGATTTGCCACTAGGCAGGCAGGCATGAAATGAAGCTTTTAATTAAAGTTGGCATTTTAGACTACTATTGAGGAACAGCCTACATGCTTAATAACACAATCTGGACTTTAGCACTATGGGAATCTGGTACAAACTCCTTACAAACAACCAACATGTTTTAAGTTTTAGTTACATTATTAAAGATTTGGCAACTCTGCAAAATACAGCTATGTAATGTCTTTCCTAAAATACTATCTAATGCTTCATGAATTATCCACAGCACTAGAATAATTAAAACATGAAACACAATAAGGTAGCAAAATGAAACACATGTCAGAATTGGCATACAATACTCCAAGAGGATTTAATATGAATTCTTCCTTTACGTAACAAATCTGTCTCTGCCCAACTCCCCTCCATAAATCAAATTTATATCCACTTCATCTTGAGATCCTTAATTGTATTTGTATGCATTTTTTAAAAATCATTAAGGGTAAGTTTCATTCAGAGTGTTCTGTGGACCATTTTCTGATTACAGTTGAAGCACATCAATGATCAAACTTGTTATATCTTCGGTTCTTTAGGCATTGAATGAGGCAGAGTGTTCAAACAACAAGTTTATTAACTCAGAACAGAAGCAGCCCTAAAGGCTGCTGCACAGCTATTTATACAGTTAGCCTCTAGGTGGCAACCAATAGATTTAAAGTAACAGTTTCCCGCCCCAAACCTCATTATCAGCTTGGAAACAGCCAGTCTGGCTTTCAGTAACAGCAACTGTTAAACAATACAGCAAGCTTTGAGACAGCCAGTCTGGCTTTCAGTAACAACAACTGTTAAACAATACAGCAATGTAGGTCAGACATTAAGCAAGTGATTTAAAACAGTTGTGGCCAATACATTACACCCCTTCCCCCTAGATGGCTCAAACTCTCAATTGCTGGACATAGTCCTGCAGATATTTAGGTGGCCTTCTTGACCGTTCTGAACGTCTAGGGGTTGCAGGGGTCTCCCGGTCTACCCGCTGGCCTGCCCAGCTGGGTAGGCCAGGACTCTGAGGTCCAGTGAAGTCAGATTGACTCGGGTCCCTTTGGCTGGCCAGTCCCGGTCAGCCCAAACCAAAGTCCAATCGTGCAGCAAAGTCTGCAGGGCTGTCCCTCAGCGCAGTTTGCCGGTCCTGTTCAGCGGATACTGTCTGTCTGTCCAGGGGAAGCTCTCCTACAGCCTTTTCCCCGTCTCCTTGAGTAAGAGTTCCGTTGGAGCATGCAAGCTCCTCTGTTGGGCCGCTGTCGCACGGCCCTTGCGTGCGGCCCTCTTGAGAGGCCTGAGCCAGTGACTGGTTCGCTAGCCTCTGACGCAGCTGGTCAATGTGCCAGCAAATGACTCGCCCATCTTCCAGGACCGCCTCATAAGAGAGTGGTCCTGACACCTTAACAACCAGGGCTGCCACCCACAAAGCCCCTGGCCCGTAATTCCGGGTCCAAACCCGGTCACCCACTTGCAAATTCCGAGGTGCCTTTGGCTGAGCAGAGTCCAGCTTAGTGATCAAACGTCGGCCCCATCTGAGTTCGGCAGGACTTCTGCCCATGGCGGTACAGGGAGTTGTGCGTTGGCAGAGTAGAAAATCTGCCAGTCTGTGCTGCCAATTCCCTGTGACAATCCATTTTAGTGATTCCTTGGTTGTGCGGACCATGCGTTCCGCTTGGCCGTTCAAGGCCGGGTGAAAGGGAGCTGACGTGGCGTGCCATATTAGATTTGCCCTGAGGAAAGACTGGAATTCAGAAGCGGTAAACTGAGCCCCATTGTCAGAGACCAACACGTCTGGAAGTCCGTGTGTTGCAAAGATTCTGTGCAGTTCCTGGATGGTCCTGGCAGTGGTCATAGTAGGGACTGGTGCGACCTCTAACCATTTAGAATGGCTATCTACCAGTATTAGAAACAGCTGTCCCTGAAAGGACCCGGCAAAATCGATGTGGATTCTTGACCACGGTGTGTGTGTGTCCTCCCAGGACAGGGGCTTGCGGCATCTCCAGTCTGGATTGCTGGCACGTGTAGCAACCATGTACTTGGGCCTCGATGGCTTTATCTAGCCCTGGCCACCAAAGGTAGCTCCTCGCAAGTGCCTTCATCCGGACTATTCCTGGATGACCCTCGTGCAGAGACTCTAGGACCCTGGGCCTTAAAGAGCTCGGGACTATGACCCTACTTCCCCAAATGATGCACCCCTTATGAGCTGAAAGCTCATCTTTTCTCATGAAGAAACTCTGAAATTCTGGCCCTGGACATTTGTCCAGCCATCCTGTGTGTACCCAGTTTAACACACGACTCAGCGTTTTGTCAGGTGCTGTCTCAGCAGCTATGTCCCCAGCGTGAAGGGGAGATTCCGGCAAATCCTGGATAGCCAGGATGCGTGCAGCCGGAGCTGGATCTGGCTCCACATGTGGTGGGGGCAACCTGCTCAGGCCGTCTGCATGGCCCATTTCCTTGCCCGGTTTGTGAATCATCCTGTAGCTGTAGGCTGACAGGAAGATAGACCACCTCAGCATTCGAGGAGACAGAATCTGAGGTGTCTGTTTGTTTGTGGTGAACAACCCTAGGAGTGGCTTGTGGTCCGTAAAGACCGTGAACTGGCGGCCATACAAGTAGTCATGGAACTTTTTAACTACGGCCACAATGGCCAGAGCCTCCTTGTCAATTTGCGCGTAGTTGCGCTCTGCGGACGATAGGGTCCTGGAGTAATACGCGACGGGCTTCTGCCTCCCATCAGCCATTAAGTGGCTTAACACAGCCCCAACCCCATACGGGGATGCATCACATGCAATGCAGACAGGCAGCTGCTCATTGAAATGAGTGAGAACTGAGTTCGACGACAGCAGTGATTTGACTGCTTGGAAGCTGCTCTCGTGGACACTGGTCCACTGCCACTGAGCTTGTCTATCCAAGAGCCAGTGTAATGGCTCTGCCACTGCGGCCTTGTTTGGGAGGAAGGCATGGTAAAAATTCAAAAGGCCTAGGAAAGCCTGAAGCTCTCCCTTTGACTTTGGCCTTGGGGCCTGCTGGATTGCTTTTAATTTGGATTCCGCCGGATGAATGCCTTCGGCATCGATGCGGAAACCAAGGAACTCGGTTGACTCTACCCCAATCTTGCACTTTTCTTTTTTTAGTTTAAGTCCCGCGTCGCAGAACCGCTGAAGGACGGCCTTAAGCCGTTCAGCCAGAATCTCAACCAATTCCCCAGCAATGAGGACATCATCGAAGTAGGGGCAAACCCCTGGAATTCCCTTGAGCATGCGCTCCATCACTCCCTGGAACAGCCCTGGGGCTACACTCAGCCCGAACTGTAGGCGCTTAACCTTAAAAGCCCCCCTATAGGTGACAATGGTCTGGGCTACCGCCGTGGCCTCATCCACGGGCAGTTGTTGATAGGCCTGTGCCAAATCTAATTTGGCGAACACGCGGCCTCCTTGCAATGACTCCAAAATATGGCTGACAACTGGCACAGGGTATGCATGCTGTTGAAGTGCCCTGTTGAGGGTGCACTTATAGTCAGCGCATATTCGCACTTCCCCGTTGGCCTTTAATGGTGTTACTATGGGGGTCTCCCACACCCTACTGTCTACGGGCTGCAATACCCCTTGTTCCACTAGCTTATTCAGCTCTGCATCGATTTTGGGTTTCAATACGAAAGGCACTCTACGAGGCTTGATCCGTATTGGAGTTACCATAGGATCAAGCTTGAGGGCGATCGGAGGACCCTTGTACTCCCCTAGACTAGAACTGAAAACATCCGTGAACTCTTCGCAGACTGCAGGCAGATCTGCCGCTTGTGTTCGGTGAATGCCGGTTACTTGAATGCCCAATGCATCAAACCAATCAAGCCCTATGAGGCTCGTGCGTTGGCCTTCCACCACTACGACATCTAGTGGCCCCTTGAACACCTTGAATTCCACCAGAATTGTGGCTTCGCCTTTGACCGCCACTCGGGAGTTTTTGAAGTCTGTGAGTAGTAGATTAGACAGCCGGAGTTTGGCCCATCTGTTGCTACGATGGCATAGGTGCCTGAATGTTCCTTGTGAAATGATGGACATGGCTGAGCCCGTGTCCAGTTCCATCTTGCATGGAACTCCCTGAAGCTTGACCTGTAGTCTAAGCTTCTGCTTTAGGGGGCGATGGGCACCAGTGCGGAATACGCTCCTTTGGCTGGAGCAGAACCCTACTCGCTGTTGACCCGGGGTCCCGGTACCTCTCCTGAATGCGTCTTCTTTTGGGCGGTCCCTCTGATGACCTCGGCAGACGGCGGCGATGTGGCCTGGAATTTAGGAATAGCTTTTAACATTCCTAAATTGAAGAGATAAACAGGCTGAAGATTATCTGAAGATAAGAAAAAGTTTGTTAGTACAAATTGGGGTCTGGTTTATCTTTTAGTGAACTCTAAACAACCTTTTTCCTTACAATTTACGCTTCTTCTGACGTCAGAGCTCATTTTAATGAACATGTGTGATATTATGGGATGCAAATGTGTAACATGCTTGACCACATGTAACTGATTTCCTATGCAAAGGGGAGGTTAGTGTTATCCTGTCCAATCAACTTTCCTCTTGGATGTTTCTTTGTTATGCTAACTATAAAAGGTGTTGTAAGCTAAAGATCGGGGTTCCCTCTTTGAATGAGAGGAATCCCTTTTGTCTGAATATTCTGATAAATTGTAATGAAATGATCTTCCTGTCTAGGTTTGTCTCATTGGAAAATATGCATGCCGAGGCACGAGCCTAAAAGAGCCATATTTGGCCTTCACTCCTTAGAATGATTCTCTTATAGTAACTCAAAAGCCTTGTCTCTACAACATATATAGCAATAGCACTTAGACTTATATACTGCTTCACAGTGCTTTACAGCCCTCTCTAAGAGGTTTACAGTCAGCATATTGCCCCCAACAATCTGGGTCCTCATTTTACCGACCTCAGAAGGATGGAAGGCTGAGTCAACCTTGAGCCAGTGAGACTCAAACTACCAAACTGCTGGCAGAGAGGCCTGGGGGAGAGTCAGCTGGAGCTGAGGTGTTGCTGGGGCTCTGCTGAGAGCTCAGGATCGGCGCACGCAGCTACAGCTGATTGGTGCTTCCAGTGCACCCGGAAGAAAAAAGGAGGAGGAGGGGGGACAGAGGAGAGGATATAAAAGGAGGAGGAGGGGGGAGAGAAGAGAAAATATAAAAGAAGGAGGAGGGGGGAGAGAGGAGAGGTTATAAAAGGAGGAGTAAAACGGGTTGTCAAGGCTGCTAACATCGAATGTTATGCTTGACATTATATATGGATGCAGACATTCACTATTTAACCTGTGTATTACTTTAAGAGCCACTATTAGATAGTATGGGGGGGAGGAAGTAAAAGAATGTGCTGAGAACTATTTAGCCATAACAATATTTCAGCAGAGCGTCTTCAAAGCTGGATGAAATGTGAGAAGATAAAGATATGGCGCGTTATGGAATGGGAGGGAAAGCTCACACTTTAAACTAATTGGAGAATATGATTAATGACTGTTACATGAGGGAGGGGAATATGCTTAGACACTGTGGGAAGAAGTAGGAGGGTTTAGTTTTTGGCTTCACTTTATACGTACCGAAGCTATGTTGCAAAATAAAGAGTTTTAAAGGTAAACAATGCCTCAGAATTCCTTGAAATGCATCTTCCTTCGGAACTTAACATCAAGCCAAAAACCAACCAACTTTTCAGATGTTTAGGGATCTGAATTCCTAGTCACTATTACTAAAAGAAGAAGTAGACTGACGAAGGAAAGGAACGTCATGGAAGAAGAGGAATTGCCGGAGACTAGCTTCCCTGCAGCAGTAAGTCCCTCAGAGATGGGAGCCGCAGCGTGCAAGCATGTTGAGAGAGAGATTTGAGGACCCTTCTATCAGCCTTAGAGCAGGAGGACAAATCCACAAAATAAAACAAGCCGGTAGACCTGCCGTAGAGTATGTGCATGAATTCCGCAAGATAGCCGGTCGAATAGAGGGGTGGCCTGAGCAATCCCTAATCCATCTCTTCATTGAGGGGTTAGATGACCACCTCTCCCAGGCCTGCATCATTCGAGCAGTACCTGATCAGCTACGTGAGTGGTACCAGACAGCGGTGAAGCTGGACCTTCAACTCACCCGCTATAAGAAGCCTCCCCCACCTGAACCCGAGATAAGACCAGAGCAACCCAGACGACAACCACCACCCCGAAAACCCCCAACGGCTACGACCACTGAAAGGCCCAGACCACCTGCAGGTCCACCGATCACATGCTTCCGATGTGGACAACTGGGACATCGAGCATCGAACTGCCCGGTCCCCTACCCCCAAGAGCAGAACCTGCAGTGAGGAAAAGACCTAGCCAACAGCCGTTGAGAGAAAAATCCAGCGGGATCACACAGCAACTGGTTGCCCAAGCTACCTCCCCTACACAGGAGGACGCCGGAGCTGAGACTGGACCCGCCGTCGCTCTACCCTTTTTTGACAGCGATGACGAAGGAGAGAACGACCCAATGGTGAGTCGACCTGTCCCTCCTTTCACACTGGCTGCAAGGCTAATCAGCCCTAAGTCAGGAGCACAGACAGACTTAAAAGTGCTAGTAGATTCTGGATGCTCCCGATGTATTATTAGCTTGCCCTTTGCCATGAAATTGGGAATACGAGCAAAATCGCTCTCCCAGCCAATGAGGTTTGAGCAAGCCGATGGCTCCCTGATGGGAGGAACTTTTGTCACGCAACTAACTGAGCCTCTACGCCTAGAAATAGGTGAGCACTGGGAGTTCATACGTTTCCTAGTGGCTCCAAAACTAACTGAGGCTGTGATCCTAGGATTAGCCTGGTTAGACAAATGGAAGCCACTTATCTGGTGGGAGAAAGGGATGAGAACTGTGAGGTTACCAATAGGGCCAAAACCTCCCCCTGATTCAACAGACATTGCGGAACACTTTAGGCCACCTAATGAGCGAGCACTTATAACTGCCTCACCGTCACCAGACGATTCACTCATCCCCAATGGACTTAGCAGAGGTATTCAGTGAGAATGAATGCGATGTCCTACCCCCTCACAGACCCAATGACTGTTCCATTGAACTGGTGCCAGGAGCCAAGCTCCCACGCCCGAGAATGTACGCTATGTCCCCCATCGAAATGGAAGAGATGCAGCAATACGTGAATAAGAACCTAAAGAGGGGGTTCATTGAATGGGCCAAATCTACCGTGGGAGCCCCTGTGTTATTTAAAGAAAAAAAGATGGGTCTCTTCGTCTCTGTGTAGACTATAAGGGTCTCAACGCTGTAAGTGTGCACAACAAGTACCCCTCCCCCTCCTACAGGACCTATTAACTCATCTGGCTAAGGGGAGTGTTTTCACAAAATTAGACCTGAGAGAGGCATATTACCGAGTGAGAATAAAGGAGGGAGACGAGTGGAAGACTGCCTTCAACTGCCCCATGGGGAGCTATCAATTCAAGGTCGTGCCATTTGGACTACAGGGGGCCCCAGCTGTATTCATGCAGCTGATTAATGAGGTTCTACA
This sequence comes from Azemiops feae, assembly GCA_023970755.1. Lineage (NCBI taxonomy): Eukaryota > Metazoa > Chordata > Lepidosauria > Squamata > Viperidae > Azemiops > Azemiops feae. The sequence continues at coordinate 4,570 of JALGBA010003441.1, read as the reverse complement.
TGATCACCTGTACAAAGGGGTCCTGGTGTACCTTGACGATATCCTTATATACAGCACAAATATGACTCATCACATAAAGCTGGTGAGAGAAGTATTAAAGAAACTACTGAATGCCAAGCTTTATGCCAAATTGTCAAAATGTGAATTTCATCAGACCCGATTAGATTACCTCGGCTACAGAATTTCCAACGAGGGCATTGAGATGGATCCAGCTAAGGTGAAAACTATAATTGAGTGGCAACCCCCAAGAACCCGCAAACAGCTCCAGAGCTTTCTAGGTTTTGCCAACTTCTACCGTCAATTCATCCCTTCTTTTGCCAAGATTGCCCTACCCCTTACAGACTTACTCAAAACAGGGAAAAAAGGAGAGAAGCCACGACCGGGCCAACCACTAGCATGGACTATGAACTGTCAAATGGCTTTTGAGAATTTGAAAAGACTATTTGCCGCTGAACCAGTTCTAAAGCACCCCTGTCCAGGGGAACCTTTTGTAATACAAGCCGATGCCAGCGATGTGGCCGTTGGAGCTGTACTAGTTCAAAAGAACAAAGATGGAGTCCTGCAACCCTGCGCCTACACCTCAAAAAAGTTTACAGAAAGTGAACGGAGATGGGCAATATGGGAAAAAGAGGCCTTTGCAATCAGATGGGGGTTGTTAAACTGGCGACACTACCTAGAGGGGAGCAAGGTGCCATTTGAAGTATGGACAGATCACAAAAACCTAGAGGCACTAAAAAATCCCCGCAAATTGTCCCCAAAGCAAGTACGGTGGGCACAATACTTTAACCACTTCAACTTTACTCTAAAGTACATCCCAGGGAAAAAAAACTTCCTAGCTGATGCGCTATCTAGATTGCCCCAATACAAAAGCAAACGTGAAGAAGTCAATGAGGCGATTATCTCTAATCCACAGCCTGTTGCACAAATTACACCTCGCAGGGTCCCCAATCCTGATGACCCTGGAGCAAAGAAGTTAAAATGAGAACTCCTCACTGATCAATGGTTCAAAGATAATCAAACCTCCTTGACCTGCCAGGATGGTTTGGCTTAAAAGGGAGGGAAACTGTATTTACCCAAATCCCTCCGTCTAAATGCTCTCAAACATAGCCATGATATTAAACAGGCTGGACACTTTGGATACCTAAAAACTCTGCATCTCACCCGCCGGCAATTCTGGTGGCCTGGACTGAAACGGGATGTGGAAAATTACGTGAAGAGTTGTACCGTATGTGCCACAATGAAAAGAATCCCGGGGAAATCCCCTGGGTTACTGCAGCCGGTGGCAGACCCTTCCCAACCCTGGGAAGAAATAGCTATGGACTTTATCGTAGACCTACCTGAAAGTAGAGGAAATACTGTCATCTGGACTGTAATAGACCTGTTTTCGAAGCAGGCTCATTTCATCGCCTGCAAAGGACTCCCATCCACTCAACGACTGACTAAATTGTTCCTGAAACATATCTACCGACTGCACGGCGCTCCTAAGCGAATAATCTCAGACAGGGGGGTGCAGTTCACAGCAAAGTTTTGGAGGAGTTTTCTTAAATTAATTGGATCATCTCAAGGCTTATCATCTGCTTTTCATCTGGCCACCAATGGAGCTGCAGAAGCCGCCAACAAAATGGTGGAGCAATATCTCAGATGCTACGTGTCCTATCAACAGACTAACTGGACTGACCTCCTCCCTTTTGCAGAGGTGGCGTACAACAATTCTGTGCATAGCAGTACTGGCTACACACCTTTCAGAGTAGCCACAGGCAAAGAGTTTGGTCCAATACCTGAATATCCCCAAGTACCAACCGCTTCCCAGACACTTGACCAATGGGTGAGGGGATGGGAGGAAGTTTGGAGAAACACAAAATCTGCTTTAAAAAAGACTTTTGAAACCTATAAAAAGCAAGCTGACAAAAAGAGAGCTCCCCAAAGAACGTTCCAAGTTGGGGAAAAGGTCTATCTGTCAACCAAATATTTACGCCTCAAATTACCCAGCAAGAAGTTAGGACCGAAATTCTTAGGGCCTTTTCCTATCATAAAGGTCATCAATCCGGTCACCGTAAAACTGAAACTCCCTAGACTTCTGGCTAAAATTCACCCTGTTTTCCACAGTAGTTTGTTAAAACCTTATCGGGGCTCCACTTTAAGACCTCCCCCAAAGAAAGCACCTGGGCCCCTCGTAGTTGCAGGACAGACCCATTATGAAGTGAAACGTATTCTTGATTCTAGAATCTTTAAAGGCAAATTGCAGTACTTAGTACAATGGAGAGGATACCCGTTATCTGAAGCCACCTGGGTGAAATCAAGTGAGGTGGAAGCTGACAGACTCGTCAAAAGATTTCATGCAAAATATCCCAACAAACTGAAACCTAATCATTAACATATGCTTTTGTTTACATTACAGGATCTGTCGTTTTTGTAAGGGGGGCCAGATGTCAAGGCTGCTAACATCGAATGTTATGCTTGACATTATATATGGATGCAGACATTCACTATTTAACCTGTGTATTACTTTAAGAGCCACTATTAGATAGTATCCAAAGGAGCCCTCGGGACCGGCAGGAAAAAAGGCTGACTGCACCCATGCGGTCAGCCAGAAGCAGCTGATCGTCGGAGACAACGAATTCTAAAAGCGGAAAGCAAAACAGCTGATCCGGGTGAGACTACTTTCCTTATCTCTCTACAAGTGAAAATACCGGTTCAGGAAAAAAGCATTCAAAAGCAAGAAATCCCCAAGCTCCAGGGAGGGGGGGATTTTTTCCTTACCCCTCCCTCCTGAACTATAAGCAGCAGTTTAAGCTTTGGGGAAATTAAAACTGACCTATAACAATATTGTGAAGATGAGGCATAAAAGAAGGATAATTTGGAAAACTTTTGGATTTATAAATCTTTTTCGTTTATTCCTTGTTTGGAAACCATCGGGTTTTAACTTCTTAAACTTTTTTTAAAGTATGGTGGGAACAGACATCTAATGACATCTAGTGGCAAAACTGAGAATTACATTTAATCTTGCTTTTTTTCCCTCTTTTCTTTATCTTACTGAGTTGCTTTGATTGGAGTTTTAAAACTTGGCTGTATGCCCAGACACAGCTTATAGTTTAAACATTTTGGTGTCCTTGGCATTTATGGTCCTGAAGATTGGGGGTTGCCACTCAATTATAGTTTTCACCTTAGCTGGATCCATCTCAATGCCCTCGTTGGAAATTCTATAGCTGAGGTAATCTAATCGGGTCTGATGAAATTCACATTTTGACAATTTGGCATAAAGCTTGGCATTCAGTAGTTTCTTTAATACTTCTCTCACCAGCTTTATGTGATCAGTCATATTCGTGCTGTATATAAGGATATCGTCAAGGTACACCAGAACCCCTTTGTACAGGTGATCATGTAGAACCTCATTAATCAGCTGCATGAATACGGCTGGGGCCCCCTGTAGTCCAAATGGCATGACCTTGAATTGGTAGCTCCCCATGGGGCAGTTGAAGGCAGTCTTCCACTCGTCTCCCTCCTTTATTCTCACTCGGTAATATGCCTCTCTCAGGGCTAATTTAGTGAAAACTCTCTCCTTAGCCAGATGAGTTAATAAGTCCTGTAGGAGGGGGAGGGGGTATTTGTTTTGCACACTTACAGCATTGAGACTCTTATAGTCTACGCAGAGACAAAGAGACCCATCTTTTTTTTCTTTAAATAACACGGGGGATCCCATGGTAGATTTGGCTTGTCCAATGAACCCTCTCACTAGGTTCTTATTCACGTATTGCTGCATCTCTTCCATTTTGAGGGGGGACATAGCGTACATTCTCGGGCGTGGGAGCTTGGCTCCTGGTACCAGTTCGATAGAACAGTCATTGGGCCTGTGAGGGGGTAGGACATCGCATTCATTCTCACTGAATGCCTCTGCTAAGTCCCAGTATTCATTGGGGATGAGTGATTCGTCTGGTGATGGTGAGGCAGCTATAAGTGCTCGCTCATTAGGTGGCCTAAAATGTTCTGCAATGTCTGTTGAATTGGGGGGGGGGTGTTGGCCCTATTGGTAACCTCACAGTTCTCATCCCTTTCTCCCACCAGATAAATGGCTTCCATTTGTCTAACCAGGCTAATCCTAGGATCACAGCCTCAGTCAGTTTTGGAGCCACTAGGAAGCGTATGAACTCCCAGTGCTCACCTATTTCTAGGCGTAGAGGCTCAGTTAGTTGCGTGACAAAAGTTCCTTCCATCAGGGAGCCATCAGCTTGCTCAAATCTCATTGGCTTGGAGAGTGATTTTGCTCGTATTCCCAATGTCATGGCAAAGGGCAAGCTAATGATACATCAGGAGCATCCAGAATCTACTAGCACTTTTAAGTCTGTCAGTGCTCCTGACTTAGGGCTGATTAGCCTTGTGGGCAGTGTGAAAGGAGGGATGGGTCAACTCACCATTGGGTCGTTCTCTCCTTTGTCATCACTGTCAAAAAAGGGTAGAGTGGCGGCGGGTCCAGCTTCAGCTCCGGTGTCCTCCTGTGTGGGGGAGGTAGCTTGGGCAACCAGTTGCTGTGTGATCCCGCTGGATTTTTCTCTCGACGGCTGTTGGCTAGGTC
>JALGBA010003440.1:0-15449 GCA_023970755.1 Azemiops feae | reverse complement strand
CATTTTGATGACTTTGCCCCCGAAATAACAAACATAGTCTTTCATGTCTTGGGAAAGCCTGACTTTTTTGCCCTCTTTTGGGTAAGGAGAGACTACGGCCTGACTTTTGACCCATTTTGCAGTTAGAGGAGAGTTAGGTCGAGGTTTAGCCGCATTCTGATGATTTTGTCCCAAAATGACCAATGCAGTGACCAACACATGTTAGGAAAGCCTGACTTTTTTGCCCTCTTTGGGGTAAGGTTTATTTCCTTGGGTGGCTGCTATTCCAAAACAACCACAGGAGCGCAGTCTTTGCGTGCCCTGTGTTATATATGGTCGCTGTAGTCCCTTTCAGGCTGCTATACATAAAATAATCACAGTAGGGCACCCTTTTCATGCCCTGTGCTATAGATGGTCTTTGTAGTCCTGTCAGGCCGCTATGCCAAAAATAACCACAGGTAGGCTCTCTTTACATGCCCTGTGCTATAGATGGTCTTTGTAGTCCCTTTCTGGCCGCTATGGCCAAAATAACCACAGGAGGGCACTCTTTGCATGCCCTCAGGCTATGCTCTTTTGTTCCTTTACTGAATTACTTTTCCTTTGCACTGATAAATGTATGATGAATTTATCCATGTTTATTAATATGCACCACTACCAGCTAGTTCAGGGGTCTTCAAACCTGGCACTTTTAAGACTTGTGGACTTCAACTCCCAGGATTCCTCAGCCCTCATGGCTGGTTGAGGAATTCTGGGAGTTGAAGTCCACAGGTCTTAAAGTTGCTAATTCTGTAGACTCCTGAGTTAGCTGGTTTGCCCTTCTGAGCTCTTCCACGTGCACACAAACACCCCCCAATCCCTTCCCTGTACTTAAAGACACCAGAAATCAAGTGCAATGCAAGAAAATAAAGAAACAGAAAGTCTGTTTTTTTTCTCTTTAACTGCCTCAGGCGTGTCACGTGTCACAATGTTGCAAATCTGTTCTGGAAGGTTCTGGCAATTGCCGAAAGCTTTAGCTTTTAATTAAGCCTGTTTACTTTCAAAGAAAACTTTGTAAAAGCCACAGACAGACTGAATTAAAGGGGGTAAAACTAATTACATTTGTTTAAAGCATTTAAACCTTTCCTGGTGTCTTTTTTCCCCTTTCCCCACCCAAACCACGTTCTTTTATACCCTCTCCTCTCTCCCCCCTCCCTTTTCTTCAGTTCACCTCCAGCTCCCGGCAGGAGCACCAATCAGCTGGACCCACTCAGTCTCTCCTGCCGGCATCCAGCCGCCTCCTTAGGGACCTTTTTGCCCTCTTTTGGGTAAGGAAAGACTAGGGCCTTAGGGTTGACCCATTTTGGGGTTAGAATAGAGTAAGGTGAACCTAAGGCTGCATTCTGATGACTTTGCCCCTAAAATAACAAAAATAGTCTTTCATATCTTGGGAAAGCCTGACTTTTCTGCCCTCTTTGGGGTAAAGGAAGACTACGGCCTGACTTTTGACCCATTTTGGGGTTAGAAAAGAGTTAGGTCGACGTAAGGCTGCATTCTGATGACTTTGCCCCCAAAATGGACCAACACAGTTGTGAATGTTAGGAAAAGCTGACTGTTTTTGCCTTGGGTAAGGTTTATTTCCTGTGTGTGGTGCTATTCCGCCTGGTCCACTGGAGGGCACTGCTTTCTGTCCCATAGCATTAGCCTTAGGAACATCATAGGGCCTTTTTAACCGGTTTAAGGTTTTGAAGCAGGTTTCCTTCTCTGTGCCTGTTCTGCAGCCCTTGGGCCTCCCGTTGCTCTATTATGATTAATATCAAGGATTCTAATAATGTAATAATAATAATAAAGTCATTCTGATGACTTTGCCCCCCAAATAACCAACATAGTCTTTCATACCTTAGGAAAGCCTGACATTTTTGCCCTCTATGGGTAAGGAGAGACTACGGCCTGACTTTTGACCCACTTTGCGGTTAGGAAAAAACAGTTAGGTCGACGTAAGGCTGCATTCTGATGACTTTGCCCCCCCAAATAACAAACATAGTCTTTCATGTCTTGGGAAAGCCTGACCTTTTTGCCCTCTTTTGGATGAGAGACTACGGCCTGACGTTTGACCCATTTTGCTGTTAGAGGAGAGTTAGGTCGAGGTAATGCCGCATTCTGATGACTTTGTCCCCAAAATGACCAACGCAGTGACCAACACATTTTAGGAAAGCCTGACTTTTTTGCCCTCTTTGGGGTAAGGTTTATTTCCTTGGGTGGCTGCTATTCCAAAACAACAACAGGAGCGCAGTCTTTGCGTGCCCTGTGTTATATATGGGCGCTGTAGTCCCTTTCAGGCTGCTATACATAAAATAACCACAGTAGGGCACCCTTTTCATGCCCTGTGCTATAGATGGTCTTTGTAGTCCCTGTCAGGCCGCTATGGCCAAAATAACCACAGGAAGGCACCATTTGCAAGCCCTGTGCTATAGATGGTCTTTGTAGTCCCTTTATGGCTGCTATGGCCAAAATAAACACAGGAGGGCACTCTTTGCATGCCCTCAGGCTATGCTCTTTTGTTCCTTTACTGAATTACTTTTCCTTTGCACTGATAAATGTATGATAAATTTATCCATGTTTATTAATATGCACCACTACCAGCTAGTTCAGGGGTCTTCAAACTGGCACTTTTAAGGATTGTGGACTTCAACTCCCAGGATTCCTCAGCCCTCATGGTGGTGAGGAATTATGGGAGTTGAAGTCCACAGGTCTTAAAGTGCTAAGTCAGTAGGACTCTGGTTAGCGGTTGCCCTTCTGAGCTTCCACGTGCACACAAAAACCCACCCCAAGCCCTCACCTGTACCCTTAAAGACACAGAAATCAAGTGCAATGCAAGAAAATAAAGAAACAGAAAGTCTGTTTTTTTTCTCTTTAACTGCCTCAGGCGTGTCACGTGTCACAATGTTGGAAATATGTTCTGGAAGGTTCTGGCAATTGCGACAAGCTTTAGCTTTTAATTAAGCCTGTTTACTTTCAAAGAAAACTTTGTAAAAGCCACAGACAGACTGAATTAAAGGGGGTAAAACTAATTACATTTGTTTAAAGCGATTAAACCTTTCCTGGTGTCTTTTTTTCCCTTTCCCCACCCAAACCACTTTCTTTTTTATCCTCTCCTCTCTCCCCCTCCCTTTTCTTCAGTTCACCTCCAGCTCCCGGCAGGAGCACCAATCAGCTGGACCCAATCAGTCTCTCCTGCCGGCATCCAGCCGCCTCCTTAGGGACTTTTTTGCCCTCTTTTGGGTAAGGAAAGACTAGGGCCTTAGGTTTGACCCATTTTGGGGTTAGAATAGAGTAAGGTGAACCTCAGGCTGCATTCTGATGACTTTGCCCCTAAAATAACAAAAATAGTCTTTCATATCTTGGAAAGCCTGACTTTTCTGCCCTCTTTTGGGTAAAGAAAGACTACGGCCTGACTTTTGACCCATTTTGGGGTTAGAAAAGAGTTAGGTCGACGTAAGGCTGCATTCTGATGACTTTGCCCCCAAAATGACCAACACAGTGTGTGATATGTTAGGAAAGCCTGACTTTTTTGCCCTCTTTGGGGTAAGGGTTATTTCCTTGTGTGGCTGCTATTCCTGCCTTGTCCACTGGAGGGCACTGCTTTCTGTCCCATAGCATTAGCACTTTAGGCCATCATAGGCCTTTTTAACTCGGTTTAAGTGTTTTTGAAGCAGGTTTCCTTCTTCTGTGCTGTTCTGCAGCCCTTGGGCCTCCCGTTGCTCTATTATGATTAATATCAAGGCTTCTAATAATGTAATAATAATAATAAAGTCATTCTGAGACTTTGCCCACAAATAACCAACATAGTCTTTCATACCTTAGGAAAGCCTGACATTTTTGCCCTCTATGGGTAAGGAGAGACTACGGCTGACTTTTGACCCACTTTGCGGTTAGGAAACAGTTAGGTCGACGTAAGGCTGCATTCTGATGACTTTGCCCCCCAAAATAACAAACATAGTCTTTCATGTCTTGGGAAAGCCTGACTTTTTGCCCTCTTTTGGGTAAGGAGAGACTACGGCCTGACCTTTTGACCCATTTTGCAGTTAGAGGAGAGTTAGGTCGAGGTTTAAGCCGCATTCTGATGACTTTGTCCCCAAAATGACCAACGCAGTGACCAAACATGTTAGGAAAGCCTGACTTTTTTGCCCTCTGGGGTAAGGTTTTATTTCCTTGGGTGGCTGCTATTCCAAAACAACCACAGGAGCGCAGTCTTTGCGTGCCCTGTGTTATATATGTCGCTGTAGTCCCTTTCAGGCTGCTATACATAAAATAACCACAGTAGGGCACCCTTTTCATGCCCGTGCTATAGATGGTCTTTGTAGTCCCTGTCAGGCCGCTATGGCCAAAATAACCACAGGAAGGCACCGTTTGCAAGCCCTGTGCTATAGATGGTCTTTGTAGTCCCTTTTCTGGCCGCTATGGCCAAAATAACCACAGGAGGGCACTCTTTGCATGCCCTCATGCTATGCTCTTTTGTTCCTTTACTGAATTACTTTTCCTTTGCACTGATAAATGTATGATGAATTTATCCATGTTTATTAATATGCACCACTACCAGCTAGTTCAGGGTCTTCAAACTTGGCACTTTTAAGACTTGTGGACTTCAACTCCCAGGATTCCTCAGCCCTCATGGCTGGTTGAGAAATTCTGGGAGTTGAAGTCCACAGGTCTTAAAGTTGCTAAGTCTGTAGACTCCTGAGTTAGCTGGTTTGCCCTTCTGAGCTCTTCCACGTGCACACAAACACCCCCCAATCCCTTCCCTGTACCCTTAAAGACACAGAAATCAAGTGCAATGCAAGAAAATAAAGAAACAGAAAGTGTTTTTTTTCTCTTTAACTGCCTCAGGCGTGTCACGTGTCACAATGTTGGAAATCTGTTCTGGAATGTTCCGGCAATTGCGACAAGCTTTAGCTTTTAATTAAGCCTGTTTACTTTCAAAGAAAACTTTGTAAAAGCCACAGACAGACTGAATTAAAGGGGGTAAAACTAATTACATTTGTTTAAAGCGATTAAACCTTTCCTGGTGTCTTTTTTCCCCTTTCCCCACCCAAACCATGTTCTTTTTTACCCTCTCCTCTCTCCCCCTCCCTTTTCTTCAGTTCACCTCCAGCTCCTGGCAGGAGCACCAATCAGCTGGACCCAATCAGTCTCTCCTGCCGGCATCCAGCCGCCTCCTTAGGGACTTTTTTGCCCTGTTTTGGGTAAGGAAAGAATAGGGCCTTTGGTTTGACCCATTTTGGGGTTAGAATAGAGTAAGGTGAACCTAAGGCTGCATTCTGATGACTTTACCCCTAAAATAACAAAAATAGTCTTTCATATCTTGGGAAAGCTGACTTTTCTGCCCTCTTTTTGGGTAAAGAAAGGACTACGGCCTGACTTTGACCCATTTGGGTTAGAAAAGAGGTTAGGTCCGACGTAAGGCTTGGGGCATTCTGATGACTTTGCCCCCAAACATGACCAAACACAGTTTCGTGATACGTTAGGAAAGCCTGACTGTTTGCCCTCTTGGGGTAAGGTTTATTTCTTGCGTGCTGATATTCCCGCCCTGTCATGGAGGGCACTGCTTCGTCCCATAGGCATTAAGCACTGAGGCCCTCATAGCCTTTTTAAACTCGGTTAAGTGTTTTGAACGCAGGTTCCTCTTCTTGTGCCTGTCTGAGCCCTTGGGCCTCCCGTTGCTCTATTATGATTAATTCAGGCTTCTAATAATGAATAAATAATAAAGCATTCTGATGACTTTGCCCCCAAAATAACCAACATAGTCTTTCATACCTTAGGAAAGCCTGACATTTTTGCCCTCTATGGGTAAGGAGAGACTACGGCCTGACTTTTGACCCACTTTGCGGTTAGGAAACAGTTAGGTCGACGTAATGCTGCATTCTGATGACTTTGCCCCCCCAAATAACAAACATAGTCTTTCATGTCTTGGGGAAGCCTGACTTTTTTGCCCTCTTTTGGGTAAGGAGAGACTACGGCCTGACTGACCATTTTGAGTTAGGAGGAGAGTTAGGTCGAGGTTAGCCGCATTTGATGACTTTGTCCAAAATGGACCAAGCAGTGACCAACACAGTTTCATGTGAAAGCCTGACTTTTTTGCCCTCTTTGGGGTAAGGTTTATTTCCTTGGGTGGCTGCTATTCCAAAACAACCACAGGAGCGCAGTCTTTGCGTGCCCTGTGTTATATATGGTCGCTGTAGTCCCTTTCAGGCTGCTATACATAAAATAATCACAGTAGTGCACCCTTTTCATGCCCTGTGCTATAGATGGTCTTTGTAGTCCTGTCAGGCCGCTATGCCCAAAATAACCACAGGTAGGCTCTCTTTACATGCCCTGTGCTATAGATGGTCTTTGTAGTCCCTTTCTGGCCGCTATGGCCAAAATAACCACAGGAGGGCACTCTTTGCATGCCCTCAGGCTATGCTCTTTTGTTCCTTTACTGAATTACTTTTCCTTTGCACTGATAAATGTATGATGAATTTATCCATGTTTATTAATATGCACCACTACCAGATAGTTCAGGGGTCTTCAAACTTGGCACTTTTAAGACTTGTGGACTTCAACTCCCAGGATTCCTCAGCCCTCATGGCTGGTTGAGGAATTCTGGGAGTTGAAGTCCACAGGTCTTAAAGTTGCTAAGTCTGTAGACTCCTGAGTTAGCTGGTTTGCCCTTCTGAGCTCTTCCACGTACACACAAACACCCCCAATCCCTTCCCTGTACCCTTAAAGACACAGAAATCAAGTGCAATGCAAGAAAATAAAGAAACAGAAAGTGTTTTTTTTCTCTTTAACTGCCTCAGGCGTGTCACGTGTCACAATGTTGGAAATCTGTTCTGGAAGGTTCCGGCAATTGCGACAAGCTTTAGCTTTTAATTAAGCCTGTTTACTTTCAAAGAAAACTTTGTAAAAGCCACAGACAGACTGAATTAAAGGGGGGTAAAACTAATTACATTTGTTTTAAGCGTTTAAACCTTTCCTGGTGTCTTTTTCCCCTTCCCCCCCCAAACCACGTTCTTTTTACCCTCTCCTCTCTCCCCTCGCCTTTTCTTCAGTTCCCTCCAGCTCCGGCAGGGCACCAATCAGCTGGACCCAATCAGTCCTCTCCTGCCGGCATCAGCCGCCTGCCAAGGGACTTTTTTCCTCTTTTGGGTAAGGAAGCCTCCTTACTTTTTGCCCTCTTTTGGGGTACGAAGAATTAGGTTGACCATTTTGGGTTAGAATAGAGTAAGGTGAACTAAGGCTGCACTCTGATGACTTTAACCCCTAAAATAACAAAAATCGTCTTCATATCTTGGGAAAGCCTGACTTTTCTGCCTCTTTTGGGTAAAAAAGACTACGGCCTGACTTTTGACCCATTTGGGGTTAGAAAAGAGTTAGGTCGACAGTAATGGCTGCATTCCTGATGACTTTGCCCCCAAAATACCACACAGTTTTGTGATATGTTAAGAAGACCTGACTGTTTTGCCTCTTTTGGGTAAGTTTATTTCCTTGTGTGGCTCTATTCCTCCCATTGTCCACTGGAGGCCTGCTTTCTGTCCCAGCATTTAGCACTTGGCCATCATAGGCCTTTTTAAAATCGGTTTTAAGTGTTTTTGCGCAGGTTTCCTTCTTCTGTGCCTGTTCTGGCAGCCTTGGGCCTCCCGTTGCTCTATTATGATTAATATCAGGTTCTAATCATGTAATAATAATAATAAAGTCATTCTGATGAACTTTGCCCCCCAATACCAACTAGGCTTTCATACCTTAGGAAAGCTGACATTTGCCCTCTATGTAAGGGAGACTACGGCCTGACTTTTGACCCACTTTGCGGTTAGGAAACAGTTAGGTCCACAGTAAGGCTGCATTCTGATGACTTTTGCCCCCCCAATAACAACCATAGTTCTTTCATGTCTTGGGAAGCCTGACTTTTTTGCCCTCTTATTGTAAGGAGAGACCTACGCCTGACTTTTGACCCATTTTTGCATGTAGAGGAGCGTTAGTCGAGTTTAGCCAATTCCTGATGACTTGTCCTAAAAAATGACCACGCGTGACCAACACTGTTAGGAAAGCCTGACGTTTTTGCCCTCTTTTGGGGTAAGGTTTATTTCTTGGTGGTCTGCTATTCCAAACAACCACAGGAGCGCAGTCTTTGCGTGCCCTGTGTTATTATATGGCGCTGTAGTCCCTTTCAGGCTGCTATACTATAAAAAAAATCAGCAGTAGGGCACCATTTTCAGGCCCTTGCTATCAGATGGTCTTTGTATCCTCCTGTCAGGGGCCGCTATGGCCAAATAACCACAGTAAGGCACCGTTTGCAAGCCCTGTGCTATAGAATGGTCTTTGTAGTCCCTTTCTGGGCGCTATGCCAAAATAACCCCAGGAGGGCACTCTTTGCATGCCTCAGCTATAATCTCTTTTGTTCCTTTTACTGGAATTACTTTTCCTTTGCACTGATAAATGTTGATATTTATCCATGTTTATTATATGCACCACTACCAGCTAGTTCAGGGTCTTCAACTTGGCACTATTGAAGACTTGTGGACTTCAACTCCGGATTCCTCGCCTCATGCTGGTAGGAATTCTGGAGTTGAAGTCCACAGGTCTTAAAGTTTCTAAGTCCTGTAGACGCCTGAGTAGCTGGTTTGCCCTTCTGAGCTCTCCACGTGCACACAACACCCCCCATACTTCCCTGTAACCCTTAAAGACACAGAAAGCAAGTGCAATGCAAGAAAATAGAGAAACAGAAAGTTTCAAAGTCTGTTTTTTTTTCTCTTAACTGCCTCAGGCGTGTCCACGTGGTCACAATGTTGGAAATCTGTTCTGAAGGTTTCCGGCAATTGCGACAAGAGCTTAGCTTTTAATTAAGCCTGTTTTACTTTCAAAGTAAACTTTGTAAAAGCCACAGACATACTGAATTACAGGGTGTAAACTATTACATTTGTTTAAAGCGATTTAACCTTTCTGTGTCTTTTTTCCCCTTTCCCACCCAAACCCGTCTTTTTTACCCCTCCTCTCTCCCCCTCCCTTTTCTTCTGTTCACCTCCAGCTCCCGGCAGAGCACCATCTCTGGCCCAATCAGTCTCTTCCTGCCGCATCCATCCGTCCCTCCTTAGGGAGCTTTTTTTGCCCTCTTTTGGTAAGAAGAATAGGGCCTTAGTTTGACCCATTTTGGGTTAGAATAAGTAAGGTGAACCTTAGAGGCTGCATTCTGATGACTTTAACCTAAAATACAAATAGTCTTATCATATCTTTGGAAAGCCTTACTTTCTGCCCTCTTTTGGTAAAGAATGACTACGGCCTGACTTTTTTTTGACCCATTTTGGGGTTAAAAAGAGTTTAGGTCTACGTAAGGCTGCATTCTGAGATGACTTTGCCCCCAAAATGACCACACAGTGTTGTGATATGTTCGGAAGCTGACTGTTTTTGTTGCCCTCTTTGGGTAAGGTTTTATTTCCTTGTTGGCTGCTATTCCTGCCTTGTCCACCTGGAGGGCACTGCTTTCTGTCCCATACATTAGCACTTAGGCCATCATAGCCTTTTGTACTCGTTTTTAGTGTTTTTGAAGCAGTTTCCTCTTCTGTGCCGTTTCTGTTTCTGCAGCCCTTTGGCCTCCCGTTGCTCTATTATATTAATATCAAGGCTTCTAATAATGTAATATAATATAAGTCATTTCTGATATTTTCCCCCCAAACTAACCAACATCGTCTTTCATACCTTCGAGAAAGCCTGACGAATTTTTGCCCTCTATGGGTAAGGAGAGACTACGGCCTGACTTTTGACCCCTTTGCGTTAGGAAACATTTAGGTCGACGTAAGCTGCATTCTGATGATCTTGCCCCCCCAAAGACAAACATAGTCTTTCATGTCTTGGAAAGCCTGACGTTTTTTTGCCTCTTTTGGGTAGAGAAGACTATACGGCCTGGACATTTTGACCATTTTTGGCAGTTATAGGAGAGTTGGTCCGAGGTTTACCCATTCTGATGACCTTGTCCCAAAATGCCCAACGCAGTGACCAACACTGTTAGGAAAGCTGACTTTTTTGCCCTCTTGGGTAGGTTTATTCCTGTGTGGCTGCTTATTCCAAACCACCACAGGCAGTGCCGTCCTTTGCGGCCCTGTGTATATTGGTTGCTGTAGTCCCCTTTTCAGGCTGCTATACTAAATATCACAGTAGGGGCACCCTTTTCATGCCCTGTGCTAGAGGGTCTTTGTAGTCCTGTCATGCCCGCTATTCCCAAATAACCACAGTAGGCTCTCTTTACATGCCCCTTGTTCTGTAGATGGTGCTTTGTAGTCCCTGTCAGGCCGCTATTGGCCAAAATACCACAGGAAGGCCCGTTGCAAGCCCTGTGCTATAGTTGTCTTTTTAGTCCCCTTTCTGGCCGCTATGGCCAAAATCACCCAGGAGGGCGCTCTTTGCATGCCCTCAGGCTAGCTCTTTTGTTCCCTTTCTGAATTAACCTTTTCTTGCACTGATAAATGTACTATGACTTTATCCATGTTTATTAATATCACCACTACCAGCTAGTTCAGGGGTCTTCAAACTTGGCACTTTAGACTTGTGGACTTCAACTCCTCAGGATTCCTCAGCCTCATGCTGTGTTGAGGAATTCTGGGAAGTTGAAGTCCACAGTCCTTAAAGTTGGCTAAGTCTGTAGACTCCTGAGTTAGCTGGTTTGCCTTCTGAGCTCTTCCACGTGAGCACAAAACACCCCCCAATCCTTCCCTGTACCCTAAAGACACAGAAATCAGTGCAATGCAAGAAAATAAAGAAACAGAAGTCTGTTTTTTCTCTTAACTGCCTCAGGCGTGTCACGTGTCAAATGTTGGAAATCTGTTCTGGAAGGTTCCGGCAATTGCGACAAGCTTTTAGCTTTAATTAAGCCTGTTTTTTATATTTCAAAGAAAACTTTGTAAAAGCCACAGACAGACTGAATTAAGGGGTAAAACTATTACATTTTGTTTAAGCGATTAAACCTTCCTGGTGTCTTTTTTTTCCCCTTTCCCACCCAAACCACGTTTCTTTTTTACCCGCTCCTCTCTCCCCCTCCTTTTCTTCAGTTCACTCAGCTCCCGGCAGGAGCACAATCCGCTAGACCCCATCAGTCTCTCCTGCGCATCCGCCGCCTCCTTAGGACTTTTTGCCCTCTTTTGGTAAGGAAAGATAGGGGCTTAGGGTTGACCCATTTTGGGGTTTAAATACGTAAGGTGACCGAAGGCTGCATTCTGAATGACTTTACCCCTAAAATAACAAAATAGTCTTTCATATCTTGGGACAGCTGACTTTTCTGCCCCTTTTGGGTAAAGAAAAAGACTAATACGGCCTGACTTTTGACCCATTTTGGGGGTTAGAAAAGAGTTAGGTCCGACGGTAAGGACTTACATTCTGATGACTTTGGCCCCCAAATGACCAACACCGTTTTGTGATATGTTAGGAAAGCCTGATTGTTTGGCCCTCTTTGGGTAGGTTTATTCCTTGTGTGGCTGCTATTTCCTGCCTTGTCCATGGAGGGCACTGCTTTCTGTCTATGCATTAGCACTTAGCCCATCATAGGCTTTTTAACTCGTTTAAGTGTTTTGAAGCAGGTTTCCTCTTCTGTTGCCTGTTCTGCAGCCCTTGGGCCTCGCCGTTTCTCTATTATTGATTAATATCAAGGCTCTATAATGTAATAGTAATATATAAAGTCATTCTGATGATGTTGCCCCCAGATAACCACAATAGTCTTCATGACATTAGGAAAGCCTGACTTTTGCCCTCTATGGGTAAGGAGAGACTACGTCCTTACTTTGACCCACTTTGGCGGTGAGGAAACAGTTAGGTCGACATATAGCTGCTTCTGATGACTTTTCCCCCAAATAACAAACATAATTCTTTCATGTCGTGTAAGCCTGACTTTTTGCCCTCTTTTGGGTAGGAGAGAACTACGGCCTGAACTTTTGAAGCCATTTGGCAGTTAGAGGAGAGTTAGGTCGGTTTAGGCGCGCATTCTGTGACTTTGTCCCCAAATGACCAACCAGTGACCAACCATGTTAGGACAAGCTGACTTTTTTGCCCTCTTTGGGTAAGGTTCATTTCCTTGGGTGGCTGCTATTCCAAAACAACCACAGGAGCGCAGTCTTTGCGTGCCCTGTGGTATATATGGTCGCTGTAGTCCCTTTCAGGCTGCTATACATAAAATAATCACAGTAGGGCACCCTTTTCATGCCCTGTGCTATAGATGGTCTTTGTAGTCCTGTCAGGCCGCTATGCCCAAAATAACCACAGGTAGGCTCTCTTTACATGCCCTGTGCTATAGATGGTCTTTGTAGTCCCTGTCAGGCCGCTATGGCCCAAATAACCACAGGAGGGCACTCTTTGCATGCCCTCAGGCTATGCTCTTTTGTTCCTTTACTGAATTACTTTTCCTTTGCACTGATAAATGTATGATGAATTTATCCATGTTTATTAATATGCACCACTACCAGCTAGTACAGGGGTCTTCAAACCTGGTACTTTTAAGACTTGTGGACTTCAACTCCCAGGATTCCTCAGCCCTCATGGCTGGTTGAGGAATTCTGGGAGTTGAAGTCCACAGGTCTTAAAGTTGCTAAGTCTGTAGACTCCTGAGTTAGCTGGTTTGCCCTTCTGAGCTCTTCCACGTGCACACAAACACCCCCCAATCCCTTCCCTGTACCCTTAAAGACACACAAATCAAGTGCAATGCAAGTAAATAAAGAAAACAGAAAGTGTTTTGTTTCTCTTTAAACTGCATCAGGCGGGTCAGTGTCACAATGTTGCGAAAATCTGTTCTGGAAGGTTCGGCAATTCGACAAAGCTTTAGCTTCTAATTAAGCTGTTTACTTCAAAAAGAAAACTTTGTAAAAGCCAACAGACAGACTGAAGTAAAGGGGTAAAACTAATTACATTTGTTTAAAGATACTAAACCTTTCCTGGTGTCTTTTTTCCCCTTTCCCCACCCAAACCACGTTCTTTTATACCCTCTCCTCTCTCCCCCCTCCCTTTTCTTCAGTTCACCTCCAGCTCCCGGCAGGAGCACC
Source organism: Azemiops feae (assembly GCA_023970755.1). Classification (NCBI taxonomy): domain Eukaryota; kingdom Metazoa; phylum Chordata; class Lepidosauria; order Squamata; family Viperidae; genus Azemiops; species Azemiops feae. The sequence continues at coordinate 2,439 of JALGBA010003440.1, read as the reverse complement.
AATCAGCTGGACCCAATCAGTCTCTCCTGCCGGCATCCAGCCGCCCCCTTAGGGACTTTTTTGCCCTCTTTTGGGTAAGGAAAGACTAGGGCCTTAGGTTTGCCCCATTTTGGGGTTAGAATAGAGTAAGGTGAACCTAAGGCTGCATTCTGATGACTTTGCCCCTAAAATAACAAAAACAGTCTTTCATATCTTGGGAAAGCCTGACTTTTCTGCCCTCTTTTGGGTAAAGAAAGACTACGGCCTGACTTTTGACCCATTTTGGGGTTAGAAAAGAGTTAGGTCGACGTAAGGCTGCATTCTGATGACTATGCCGCCAAAATGACCAACACTGTTTGGTGATATGTTAGGAAAGCCTTTTTTGCCCTCTTTGGGGTAAGGTTTATTTCCTTGTGTGGCTGCTATCCTGCCTTGTCCACTGGAGGGCACTGCTTTCTGTCCCATAGCATTAGCACTTAGGCCATCATAGGCCTTTTTAACTGGTTTAAGGTTTGAAGCAGGTTTCCTCTTCTGTGCCTGTTCTGCAGCCCTTGGGCCTCCCGTTGCTCTATTATGATTAATATCAAGGCTTCTAATAATGTAATAATAATAATAAGTCTTCTGATGACTTTGCCCCCCAAATAACCACATAGTCTTTCATACCTTAGGAAAGCCTGACATTTTTGCCTCTATTGGTAAGGAGAGACTACGGCCTGACTTTGACCCACTTTGCGGTTAGGAACAGTTAGGTCGACGTAAGGCCTGCATTCTGATGACTTTTGCCCCCCCAAATAACAAACATAGTCTTTCATGTCTTGGGAAAGCCTGACTTTTTTGCCCTTGGGTATGAGAGGACTAACGGCCTGACTTTTGACCCTTTTTGCAGTTAGAGGAGAGTTAGGTCGAGGTTAGCCGCATTCTGATGACTTGTCCAAAAATGACCAACGCAGTGACCAACACATTTTAGGAAAGCCTGACTTTTTTGCCCTCTTTTGGGGTAAGGTTTATTTCCTTGGTGGCTGCTATTCCAAAAGAACACAGGAGCGCAGTCTTTGCGTGCCCTGTGTTATATATGGTCGCTGTAGTCCCTTTCAGGCTGCTATACATAAAAAACACAGTAGGGCACCCTTTTCATGCCTGTGCTATAGATGGTCTTTTGTAGTCCTGTCAGGCCGCTATGGCAAAATAAACCACAGGCTCTCTTTACAGGCATGGTCTTGTAGTTGCAAGCCTGTGCAGCCCTGTGCTTATAGATGGTCTTTGTAGTCCCTTTCTGGCCGCTATGGCCAAAATAACACAGGAGGGCACTCTTTGCATGCCTCAGGCTATGCTCTTTTGTTCCTTAACTGAATTACTTTTCCTTTGCTACTGATAAATGTATGATGAAATTATCCGTTTTTAATATGCACCACTACCAGCTAGTTCAGGGGTCTTCAAACTTGGCACTTTTTAAGACTTGTGGACTTCAACTCAGGATTCCTCAGCCTCATGGCTGGGTTAGGAATTCTGGGAGTTGAAGTCCACAGGTCTTAAAGTTGCTAAGTCTGTAGACTCCTGAGTTAGCTGGATTTTGCCCTTCTGATCTCTTCCACGTGCACACAAACACCCCCCAATCCCTTCCCTGTACCCTTAAAGACACAGAAATCAAGTGCAATGCAAGAAAATAAAGAAACAGAAAGTCTGTTTTTTTTCTCTTTAACTGCCTCAGCGTGTCACGTGTCACAATGTTCAAAATCTGTTCTGGAAGGTTCCGGCAATTGCGACAAGCTTTAGCTTTTAATTAAGCCTGTTTACTTTCAAGAAAAACTTTGTAAAAGCCCCACAGACAGACTGAATTAAAGGGGGTAAAACTAATTACATTTGTTTTAAGCGTTTAAACCTTTCCTGGTGTCTTTTTCCCCTTCCCCCCCCAAACCACGTTCTTTTTACCCTCTCCTCTCTCCCCTCGCCTTTTCTTCAGTTCCCTCCAGCTCCGGCAGGGCACCAATCAGCTGGACCCAATCAGTCCTCTCCTGCCGGCATCAGCCGCCTGCCAAGGGACTTTTTTCCTCTTTTGGGTAAGGAAGCCTCCTTACTTTTTGCCCTCTTTTGGGGTACGAAGAATTAGGTTGACCATTTTGGGTTAGAATAGAGTAAGGTGAACTAAGGCTGCACTCTGATGACTTTAACCCCTAAAATAACAAAAATCGTCTTCATATCTTGGGAAAGCCTGACTTTTCTGCCTCTTTTGGGTAAAAAAGACTACGGCCTGACTTTTGACCCATTTGGGGTTAGAAAAGAGTTAGGTCGACAGTAATGGCTGCATTCCTGATGACTTTGCCCCCAAAATACCACACAGTTTTGTGATATGTTAAGAAGACCTGACTGTTTTGCCTCTTTTGGGTAAGTTTATTTCCTTGTGTGGCTCTATTCCTCCCATTGTCCACTGGAGGCCTGCTTTCTGTCCCAGCATTTAGCACT